>JAVJIF010002503.1:0-302225 GCA_038442645.1 Agave tequilana | reverse complement strand
ACTGGCCGTCAGCCTATGAAGGTTGAGGGATTACATCGCCTCCCCTGTGAATTGATTGCTTCCTTCTGCAGGCCCTACTTATATAGTTCGATGTGCTTTCCAGTGGCGCTTACTGTTTTGCACGGTTCGGTCCGCTCTGTAACTGGCTGAGAAAGAGATTGAGACGAGCTGACTTAGTCGTCCAAAGGCAATGGACGTTCTTAAGGCAAAAGAGAAGATGTCAGGGCGAGAGGTCTTCAAACCTTGTGACTTCCAATAATAACAGTTGGTTTTCTTCTGGCCGACGCCTACTTATAGTATGACCTGCCCCGTGTAGTCTGATGTAGCTCGAACCGTCATAGGGATTCGTTTCATTCGTTGGATAGCTATTCAATAGGCTGGTGGCGCTGGATTCATCTAAAATCTATTTATTTGTTCGAAACATAGATGTAAATTACGAGTTTCATTTGATCATGAACGAACAGGCTCTCATTCGGTTTCTAATATCCCATCGCTCGAAATCCTACGCGTAACCTTTTCAAGAAACTCGCTTTGCCCCTCTCCGTCCATCACCTTCTCAAGCTATGGTCTAAAAACCCCAACCCCCTTAACAGAGAGATGAGCTTTGGCCAATAAATAGTCTTCCATTCATCCATCTATCCCCTCTCTCTGTAGGGCTACTGCGTGACAGGAGCGAAGCGGTGAAAGGGAACAGGCAATAAATAACTTCTTCCACACTAAGAACAACGAGGGCTTCCAGAATGAAGTCCTTCCTCTCACACTCACTTAAAGTAGGGGTCTGCTTTTTGGCGCTATACCCTATGATGGTCTATTGGCCAACAACCATAAACAATAAGTCTTTTAGCTAAGGGCAAGAAAGTTTCACTTTCACCTCAGGGAAGATTATTTTTGTTTGAGGAGCTGACCAGACTGTACTACACCTTGTCTCTGCGGGTCGTCTGGTCCATTGTCTATGGGCTTCTCTCTGTCTATTGGGAACTTTCCCTAACACGATGCTTGAATCGTAATAAGTGCTAGTCCGCGGAATGATATCTGCCCCCACCCCCTATTTGAGTAAGAAATGAATATCGGACCTGATTGAGGCAAAACCTGCACAAAAAATACGAAATTTTTAGAACTTAAGATTAGGATGTGCAAGTGCTCAATTCTTCCACGATAGCAAGTGGCTATGCGGGTCGTGATCCACAAGGAGGGTTTTGCAATAGAAGCGTTTACGTTTTTGTATTGAAATCTTTATGAAACCAAACGAGAGTTCTTCTCTCTGTTTTAAGTTAAAAAAATTGGAAAAAAATTATGTCAAAGTTAGAAGAAAATGAGAGATGAAGAGGTGGAAAAAAATCAGAAAACGGCGAAAGCGACTATGTACAAATGATTATTTTCAAGGAAGTGAAAAGGAGTGGTGTTGGTGATTTAATTTACAGAAATGAAAGAAAAGAAAGAAGAGGAAGAAATACTTACCTAGATTGATTGATGACTTACCTGAAAACTTTGCATGTTCTACCTCTATTTAGGAGGCGTTTAACGCATAGATCAGAAGCCCGAGCTCTATCCCTGTTCGCATTATATCATCAAGTCTCGCACAAGTATGAAGTGATACGTCTTGAGGAGGAGAACGTCTTCATGAACTATCGTTGGCACTCACATAACATCGTTATACTTGTGCTTTGGAATTTACTTGTAACTCAACAAAACAAACGCGGAAAAGTAGAAGAGGAAGACGAAAACAAAGAAAATGAAAGTAAAGAAGAACATAAAAATGTTACCTTTTATTGCTTGAAACGATGGAAGAAAGGGAGGGTACATCGGTGTCACTCTCAACATATGCCTCTCTCTCTTACTTACATGAATCATCATCTAATCCTAAGTTTACATACACCTTACAATTACCTAATAAAGAAAAGAAAAACCTAAACTATAAATGAAAACTAGGCTAAATCCTATCTCTGCATGGTCGTCCATTTTCAGCACAAAGAATGGCCTTTTATAGGCAGAAAACCCAGTAAGCAGGATCCCGGGGAGGTCGGGGGAGCAAACGCTCCCCCTAACTCCCCAACAATGCCTGTTGCCCAAAGGCCTTCCACTCTAGTTTTGATGATGATCAACTCATGTAGTTATGTTTACTAATATTCTTGTGTTCTAAGTTTCAGATCATTAACAGGATATTAGTTGGTGATTAGCTTCAACAAGATGATTAGAAGCTTATCATGTTGATTCCGGTGCCAAAGCTTAAAGATCATACCTTTGCACTTGGAGGATCACGCGTTTGGGATCGAGTCTACTTGAAGATGGAAGATCGACAAGAAGACTTAGGTATCCTAGTTTAGATAGAGTTTTAGATCCATTTGTAAAGCTTAGTTTAGTTGATATGCTCAAGTGAACACAAAACACACACGTTTCATGATTTGGTTTTTGGTTTTCATGAATAATAGATCAAAACAAGTTTACCTTATACTTATGTATATTAGATATGGTCTAGATATACATACATGCTTTAAACTTGCTAGACAAACTTATTTTGACTATCCTATTCATGTTTTGGAAAAATCAAGTTTGACAAAATACAAGGTTTTGTTTTTGATAAAATTTGCAAAACTCAAAAATGAATGATATGTTGATATATTGTCTTGAAATTTTTATCACATGTTTATGTTTTAACATAAAATGATAAAACAAGTTTTATGGAATTTTCAGAAATGATAAATGGTTTCTATAAAATATTTTTTTCAAAATTTTCTGACCTTGTTTTGTGCTGACAGGCTGGTCGGTCGACCGTGACGGTCGACCGCACCAAGGGCCGGTCGACCGTTGCGGTCGACCGACGTGCATAGACGTGCACGTCTGTTAGGCACAGACACGGTCGACCGGGACGGTCGACCGAGTTGAGAGCTCTGCTCTCGGGTTTTCTCGGTCGACCGGGCCGGTCGACCGCAGTTGCCCAACGGTCATAATTCTGACCGTTGGCGGTCGACCGGACCGGTCGACCGGCAGTCTGTCAGACTGCCAGCTCAGCCTAACGGCTAGTTTTGTTTGGGGGCTATATAAACCCCATCTCTTTGGGGATTTTTAAGAAGTTTTTTATAAGAGAAAAAATACTAGTTTTCTGAAGTGTTTAAAAGAGTTTTCAAAAGAGTTTTAAGTGCAAAAACTTCTCATCTTTATTGTTTTAGGATTTTTGGAAATCAAAGAAAATAGGTTTTTGGGATTTTTGCTTAGATCTTCAATTCTATCATATTGCAAGTATTTTCCCAAAGATTTTTCTTTGTTGCTTGTTTCCAAAAACACTTGTTTTCCACACTTGAGCTATCTTCTATCCTAAACTATTAGGATCTTGTTTTTGTGAAAAAAGATAAGAGAAAAGAAAGAGAAGTGTTTGAGGTTGTTTGTTGTAAACCTCATTGTTGAAAACACCCTTATATTTGTGAATCCCTCTTCGGTAGAGGTGATCGGGTGATTGTGTTGTGGATCCCTCTTAGGTAGAGGTGGAGTTTGGTTGTGAGCCTCTTCGGTAGAGGTGTGTGGATTGGTTGTTGTATTGGCTACGGGCCTAACCCCTCGGTTGTGAGGAGGTTGTTGTTGAGAGAGGAGTTTGGTACTCCTAGAGTTGTAAGAAATCCTCTTTGGTAGAGGTTCCCTCGTGGGAGTTGAGATAGTGGAAATCCTACACGGTGGTGTAGGCGGGGATGTAGAGCAAGGTGCTCGAACCTCGAAACATATCTTGGTGTTTACATTTTGATCCATTGTCTCTCTAACTCTCTCTCTTATAATTGTGCAAAGCATCATACTCATCATCATATCATACTTGCTTGTGTTGAGCATTGATTCATTCATATCATATATTGCTTGTGTTGTGTCTTGCATTTCTTATTGTCATATCTATTATATGCTTGGCTTGATTGTGTGTATTTCATATTGCTTGGATTGCTTGTGTGTGTGCCTAACTTATACTCATCCAACAAGAGCATCACATAGCACCTCAACCCATTTCAAGGGGAATCAAGGGGAGTTAGTCCAGAGCCTCGCAAGGGGAATTCGGCTACACTTGTTGTATTGTATTAGTTTGTGCATAATTTGCATTAGCTTCCGCATTTAGCGCACTTAGTTTGCATTTAGTTTCTTAGATTAGCACTTACACCTATTCACCCCCCCTCTAGGTGTTTTTTCAATTGGTATCAGAGCTAGTGCTCCTGATACTTAGGCTTAACATCCTAGGAGTGATCCATTTGCTTGCTAATCTCATTTGCATTTGTTTGGTTGCACATTCATATATAGTTTACCATGGACTTCATGACCCCTCCTAGCTTTGACCCTTCCAACGTTGATGTTTGGAAGTATAGGATGTCCATGTACCTAAAGACCCTAGGTTTGCATGTCTTCCTTGCCGCCACCAAGAGATGTTATCTTGGTGATGGTAATCATATAGGGGCCAATGCACAAGCCCTAGAGGCCATTAGAAGCACTCTTCCTAAAGATTATCTCTTATGTGTTTCTAACTTTGATTCCGCCTTTGCAGTGTGGAACAAATTGACAACCACCACCACCTCGGAGCTTCAAGTTCAAATTCAAGAAGAGGAATCTAGTGGAGAATCCGATCCACAATGCTTCATGGTCCAAGGGAATGACTCCCTTGAGGTACATTCGGAATCCCACCTAGATAGTAATGATTGTGCTAGTTCTTCAAATGATTATGTTGATCCCCATGCCTTAAATGAAGAACTATCTATTGTGTGTGAAAAGTTAATAGAAAAATATAACGTGTTGAAAAGGAAAAGTCTAGATATTGAAAAAGAAAATAGATGTTTGCATTCTAGACTTGATTGTGTTTTGCAAGAGAAAGTTGAGGCCTATAATGAAAGGGATTCATTGAGATCTCAATTGGAACTTGCTTTAAAAGAAAATAAATTTTAAAGTCTAAAAATGATTGTGAAATTCTTTTGAAGAAATATGAAAATATGTCTTCTAAAGTTGATTTGTTTTAAAAGAGAATGTTGCTTTGAAAAACAAAATCATTTCTATTTCAAATGAGTTGAATGTTTGTTTAGATAAGAATATTGTTTTGCAAAATAAAATTGATGCACATGTTTGCCATGCTAGTGTAGCTTCTTCATCTAGTCTACCTAATGCATGTACCTCTTCTTCTAAAATTATTGATGATATTTGTATGTTAAAGAAGAGAGTAGATTGTTTGGGCTCCACTATGAGCCAATGTGTCATGAACCACTCACGGTTGGAAACCTTGGTTCGAAAGAAACAAGTTCCATCCTTTATGCATGCACACCCTTCACGGCATACACATGCTCCACACGGACACACCCATCATAAGTATGCTCATGTGTACACTTGTACACATTGTGGACGTAGGGCCACCTTGCTAAATTTTGTTATGATAGATTACATACTCCTAATTTAGCAAAGAATTTTGTTTGGGTTAGAAATGAGACTAACCCCCATGGACCCAACAAGAAGGTATGGGTACTAAAGACCACCCCTCCTATTATTTTTGATGTAGGTGTGGGCTCTCACATGACGTGAGAGTGATGACACCTTGGAGTGGATGCGTTCCGGACTTCATGGAAATCAAATTGGATGCATCACTTTCAAGGGAAGATTTGGTGGAGATGACCACCATGTTTTGGAGACAAGGAGAGTTGCTTCTTCGATTTTGGTAACAATCCTTTACTCCCATTTATTGTTTACATGCTTTCCATGTTTTAATGTTTATAGCATGTTTTTGATATCTATGGATTAGTATGTTCATTCCATGTTTATTAGATCCTTGACATACATGTATAGTATTTGAGACACATATGCTTATATGAACCCATATTTAGTGTTCTCACTTTTGTTTAAGCTATAATGTACATCATGAATCTAATACATGTGAATTTACATAGTAATCATGTTTTAGTTTTATCATGATGACTTTTATATTTGTTTTGATGCTTCATGTTTTGAATATATGTTTAGATGTTTGTTTTCATTAAGACTAGTTATATACTTGTACATAGAGTGGGCTACAAATAAATCTATATATGTTGAGCTTGATTGCTTATTTGAACCATTAGATGTGCTAGTATAGTCTAGTTTTGATGACTCATACATTTCAAACTTGTATTCCATTTTTGGATTTGTTTTATGATTGTGTGTTTCACTTCATGTATATGTTTGTATTGCCAAACTTTAAGATATACATGTATACCCCTTGAGTCATTTGCCTTTCATGCAAATCTATATTTATGGACTCAATTATGTTTAGGGATATGTATGTATACTTCATGTTTGACAATTCATACATATACCTTGAAATGAAATTGGTTTTTAGATGAAAATTTAGTTTTTCATGTTTCAGGTATTTATGTTTACTTCATGTATATGTCTATCTAGTTCAAACTAATCTTATACATATACATCTTTTGAGCCACGTGCCTTCATGAATATACATTTAGTGGACTCGTTGAGTTTTGGATATGTATGTATATTTTAGCTTGTATTAGACATACATATGCCTTGAAGATTAAATAAGGAGTTTTATATGATTTTTCATGTTTTTGATGGAATTATGTTTTAAGGAATAATTGAGCTTAATGAAATATTTTTCTTGATTATGATCTTCACATATTATTTGTACACTCATATCTATTGCTCATGTTTTGTTTCTCATGAGTTATGCTTTATTGGTTAGAGTGATGATTATCATGTGAATTTCAATTTTGTTTTATTCCTTGCTTGAAGGATTTCGTGCTAGTTAACAAGTTTTCCATTTAACTAGTTGCGGTGTTCTTTTTGGTAGTGATTTTCAAACAAAACTACATTTTCAAATCTATCTTTGAAAACCCCTACCTTCCAAGGGCGGTAGGATGGGAGATCATGTTCATGTATGCCCTAAATTGAAAATCTTTAAAACTTGAATTATGATTGGGTGGTAGAGAATATGATGTATACACTTGAACTTATTGTTATGTCAATTGGTATCATTGAACTCTTTCAATTGGTATCATTTTGATCTTCTGGTATACTCATATATGTTTTGTATGTATGTATGCTTTAAATTCCAAGTATATCAATTTCTATTGGTATCTATTTTTTCATACATATATATGTTTGTGTTTATGCTAGTGCTTGAGTTTCAATTTTTTTTAAATTGATTACTTTTAAATTGTTATCAAGACTATGCATGACCTTAGTTTGTATTTCATAAAGGGGGAGAAAATTTGATTTTGTATTTCAATTGGTATTTGTACTCCCACTCTTTATGATTAAAAGTTGTTATTTTAAACATATGATATCAACATCAAATTATATGTTTTTAAAATGAACAATTCTTACAATGTTTCTATGTAAAATCTTTTCAATTGGTAAAATATTTACAATAGGTATCATATTTAAGAAATTCAAAATTTGTTTTGGTTTCAAGATTCATGTTTAAGAATTCAAGACTTATGTTTAATTACAATTGGTATTTCCAAAATGTTGTTTAAAAAAAAAAAATTCAAAGTTGTGATTTGTATTTCCTATATGCAAGGAGATCTTAACATCCCTCTTACATATAGATTCATGTTGAGTATATTATAAATTGAGGAGCTTGACAACTCTTCTTTATATGATATACGTGTGTAGGGGGAGCTTCACATCTCCTCTTATTCATTACATAATGTGTGTTATGTGAATTAGGGCTTAACTTCCCTCCTTCATGTAATGCATATGTGTAGGGAAGCTAACTTAGCGTCTTCCTCTTCATGAATGTATATAGCATATAACATATATTGATCCTTATTTATTGGTATCAAGATACTTCATTGACATATTTTTTTAATTGATATCATGTTTGTAGTCACCCCTTATTGATTTTTTTTTTTGTTTTAGACAAAAAGGGGGAGAACATTGTTTGCATTGTTTTGATTGACAAAAAGGGGGGAAAGATTTTTACCCCTCATTTTATCTATGGTTTTGATTGTTTACCCCTTTGTTGATGATTGACAAAAAGGGGAGAAGTATTTGAGTTTTATATGCATGCTTATGTTTTATATGCATATATTATGTTTTAATCTCAAGAATATTAAGTTTAATTGATATATAGAGTTTGCTTTGTAATTGGTATCTAGAGCTTATTTTGTTTTTGAATATTCCATTTGATATCTAGAACCATTTATTGTTTATGCATACGCATGTTTCATGTTTAACATTCATTGCATATATTTATTGTTTATCCCTATGCATGAGTTAAGGGGAGCTTCCTTGAAGCTTATCTTTAATCCATGCATATATAACTCCATGAGTTTTGTCATCATCAAAAGGGGGAGATTGTTGGCCCAAAGGCCTTCCACTCTAGTTTTGATGATGATCAACTCATGTAGTTATGTTTACTAATATTCTTGTGTTTCTAAGTTTCAGATCATTAACAGGATATTAGTTGGTGATTAGCTTCAACAAGATGATTAGAAGCTTATCATGTTGATTCCGGTGCCAAAGCTTAAAGATCATACATTTGCACTTGGAGGATCACGCGTTTGGGATCGAGTCTACTTGAAGATGGAAGATCGACAAGAAGACTTAGGTATCCTAGTTTAGATAGAGTTTTAGATCCATTTGTAAAGCTTAGTTTAGTTGATATGCTCAAGTGAACACAAAACACACACGTTTCATGATTTGGTTTTTGGTTTTCATGAATAATAGATCAAAACAAGTTTACCTTATACTTATGTATATTAGATATGGTCTAGATATACATACATGCTTTAAACTTGCTAGACAAACTAATTTTGACTATCCTATTCATGTTTTGGAAAAATCAAGTTTGACAAAATACAAGGTTTTGTTTTTGATAAAATTTGCAAGACTCAAAAATGAATTGATATGTTGATATATTGTCTTGAAATTTTATCACATGTTTATGTTTTAACATAAAATGATAAAACAAGTTTTATGGAATTTTCAGAAATGATAAATGGTTTTTATAAAATATTTTTTCCAAATTTTCTGACCTTGTTTTGTGCTGACAGGCTGGTCGGTCGACCGTGACGGTCGACCGCACAAGGGCCGGTCGACCGTTGCGGTCGACCGACGTGCACAGACGTGCACGTCTGTTAGGCACAGACACGGTCGACCGGGACGGTCGACCGAGTTGAGAGCTCTGCTCTCGGGTTTTCTCGGTCGACCGGGCCGGTCGACCGCAGTTGCCCAACGGTCATAATTTTGACCGTTGGCAGTCGACCGGACCGGTCGACCGGCAGTCTGTCAGACTGCCAGCTCAGCCTAACGGCTAGTTTTGTTTGGGGGCTATATAAACCCCATCTCTTTGGGGATTTTTAAGAAGTTTTTTATAAGAGAAAAAATACTAGTTTTCTGAAGTGTTTAAAAGAGTTTTCAAAAGAGTTTTAAGTGCAAAAAACGTCTCATCTTTATTGTTTTAGGGTTTTTGGAAAATCAAAGAAAAATAGGTTTTTGGATTTTTGCTTAGATCTTCAATTCTATCATATTGCAAGTATTTTCCCAAAGATTTTTCTTTGTTGCTTGTTTCCAAAAACACTTGTTTTCCACACTTGAGCTATCTTCTATCCTAAACTATTAGGATCTTGTTTTTGTGGAAAAAGATAAGAGAAAAAGAAAGAGAAGTGTTTGAGGTTGTTTGTTGTAAACCTCATTGTTGTAAACACCCTTATATATTTGTGAATCCCTCTTCGGTAGAGGTGATCGGGTGATTGTGTTGTGGATCCCTCTTAGGTAGAGGTGGAGTTTGGTTGTGAGCCTCTTCGGTAGAGGTGTGTGGATTGGTTGTTGTATTGGCTACGGGCCTAACCCCTCGGTTGTGAGGAGGTTGTTGTTGAGAGAGGAGTTTGGTACTCCTAGAGTTGTAAGAAATCCTCTTTGGTAGAGGTTCCCTCGGTGGGAGTTGAGATAGTGGAAATCCTACACGGTGGTGTAGGCGGGGATGTAGAGCAGGTGCTCGAACCTCGAAACATATCTTGGTGTTTGCATTTTGATCCATTGTCTCTCTAACTCTCTCTTTATAATTGTGCAAAGCATCATACTCATCATCATATCATACTTGCTTGTGTTGAGCATTGATTCATTCATATTATATATTGTTTGTGTTGTGCCTTGCATTTCTTATTGTCATATCTATTATATGCTTGGCTTGATTGTGTGTATTTCATATTGCTTGGATTGCTTGTGTGTGTGTGCCTAACTTATACTCATCCAACAAGAGCATCACATAGCACCTCAACCCATTTCAAGGGGAATCAAGGGGAGTTAGTCCAGAGCCTCGCAAGGAGAATTCGGCTACACTTGTTGTATTGTATTAGTTTGTGCATAATTTGCATTAGCTTCCGCATTTAGCGCACTTAGTTTGCATTTAGTTTCTTAGATTAGCACTTACACCTATTCACCCCCCCTCTAGGTGTTGTTTCAATGCTGCGGAAACGCGGCTTGGGCCGCATTTCCGCGGCCAGGGTGTGGCCAGGTGGCCACACCCTGTTGGTGGGTTGCCCTGGTTTCGCCCTCTGACTTTATCTGGAGTTAGTTTTTCAGTTTGAGTCCCGGATTCTGATGAAATGGCCTTGGATTCTTGGCTTTAACCGATCGATTCTGAGAGGATTCTTCTCAACCGATTTTTCACCTCTTGATTTTGCCCTGATTTACTTAGTGCGAATTAATTCTGATTTAATTCAGAATTTTGGTGGGCTTTGGGCTCATTTCTGTTCATCTCCTTAAAGATTGGGCCTGTAAATAAATTAAGCAATTAATTAAGACAATGCAAAGTTTTATTCAAGAATAAGTATGGAAATATGATACTAAATATGCAACATTAGCGACCAATCACACCCCCATACCTATCTTTTGCTCGTCCTCGAGCAAAACAACTAAACTATACTAGAGATTATTAGACCACTTTCGCAGGTCACGCGATTGCACTGAGCATGTGCAACAAGCCGTTAAACCTCTAGGTTTCCCCTAGAGGACGAGTGTTGTCTCGTGAGGGTTTTCAGCGGATTACACCCACAAAATCCATAAAGAAAGAGAAATAAAGAGTTAGTATTTTCGAAAGGCATTTTGAAAGAGAAAAATATTTGAAATATAATTGTAAGATCTAAGCAATCTATAAGTTATAGGAAGACTGAATTTTTCATTCCTAAACTTAGTCTCTATTCAAAAATTTGTTATCAATCAAAGTAAGGAGTCAATTGTGCTTCTCATCTAATTTATTACTTTACCCTAAGTCATATGCACTTGTGACTATGAAAATTTTGACTAAGGGTTCATTAACTCTAACTCTTATGCCTTATTTATTTATATATATATATATATTTTTGTGGTATTATTCCTTAGTTCTATTAGGCTTTCTAATCTGCCCATGTAACGAGCCTTTAATCGATGAATCAAACCAAACGTCTTAGGGCACCGGGTGAGAAAACACCCAAAGACTTAAGGACTCGAGCAAATAAGGCCACAAAACTAAGGATTTTATTATATGGACCTCTTTTAGGCGTGAATACTTATGCTTTATTAGGCACAAATACCCTGCTTAATCAGAGGATATATCTTTTTCTCAAACTTATCTAATCATCTTTCGCATAAATACTAAGCTTACTTAGGCCAAAGCACCTAGCTAATCAATAATTAGATTTGTTCATCTTTTTTTTTTATAAGGCATAAGAATCTTTGTTTTTGAACCCTAAGTGTGTAAGTGTATGAAGTGTGCATATTTCATCAAGGTAAAGATCAAGACTAAATTACTTTGACAAATTATCTTCCTCACTCTAAATATCAAACAATAATCTTATTTTGACCAAGTATAGGAAATCCTAATTTGGATTTTCCTATTCCTTAAAATTAACTTAATTTCTTAAAAAAAAATGTCAAAATATTGTTTCTCTTTTCAAAAAGTTTTAAAAGTAAAGAAAATGTTAAAAAAAAAATTTTTAATAAAAAGAAAAAAAACCTAAGTTATGTTAGAACCCTCCCCCACACCCATCTCATGCATTGTCCTCAATGTATGAATTAATGCATAGATGCATGAAAAAGAAGAAAGGGGAGAAAAATGTTACCTTAAGGTGGTGGTTCCGGTGATGGTCTGATTGGTCCACGAAATGTGGCCCAATCGACTTTTCGTTGGGTTCGGAGGAACCCACCAGAAATTTCACTAATATAACCCATTAAAATTGTGTATCCATGAAGGATTTTTATTAAGTATTTGACCCCATCTAATTTCCAAATTTCATAATTGATTTCGGAGTCAAATTTGTCAACCACCTTGTCCCAAAATGGAGTATGAAATGATAGAACGGTTGACTTGGACTCAGGAAGTATAGGAACTAATACTGACTCAGGAAGGTGACTTAAGTCAAGTAAAGGTTCAGGAGTCGAGACTGGTTTAAGAAGTGTGTCCAAGTCAAGAAGTTGAAACTCAAGTCCACATTGATTTTCCAACAATGGAATGTGACTTAATATTGGTGATTCATGATCAGGAATGATAGGTGGGGAATCAAAACTGACTCTAACATATTACTCAAGTTTGGTAACAAAACAGGAGTTAATATTGATTCAGAAAGTTGAACTGATCACAGATTTGAGAATCTAGGTCACATATCTCATTGAGTTCAATATCAAAAAATTGAGAACTTGCCAATTTGTCAATAGGATTTTCAAAATTGTATAATTGGTCAAGTTCAATAAGATCCTCAAAGATGGGGGATTCAATTTCATGATGAATAGGCATAGGATCCAACGTTGACTCGGGAAAAGATCGAAATCAGGTGAAGATACCAGAGTCATAATCGATTCAGGAAGTAGAATTGAATCACTCAGTTGGGGTTCAGGATCATATTCATTTTCAAGTTCTATTTCAGGAAAAGGATAACTTGCTAAACTGTCAATATCTTTTTCAAAATTTGGAGTTTGGGCAAGTTCAAATGGTTGTTCTGAAATGGAATCTTGATTTCCAAAACTACAGGACTCTTCGGCTCTAACAGAATGGTTCGTGGCATCAGAACTGGTCCAACGTGAGAATGTAGAGATTCGACCATCATATCTATGTCACGATTACGAGTGTTTTGAGCCTGAGTCATGGCTTCAAGCATCTTTTCATAGTTGATAGGTTCATTGTTTTGATGAAAGATGAAGAATTGTCTTGGAAGTGGTAGTGAAATTGTGAGTCCATCAGATTTTGGGATTTGTGTTTGGACTCACGCATACTCATTTCCAAAATTGATGGTTTCCTATTTTGGACGGGTGAAACTGAGTATGAATCTTGAAAATATTGTGGACTAGGTGGAGAAGGAGGACAAGTTGGTTGATAATTATGCTCGGGAGAGGTGAATCCCCACTGACTCTGTGAAGAGTTGAAATCATTCTGGAAATTATAGTCAGACGATGGGGGGCATGGGTTATATTCATTCGGATAAGACCAATCCGGCACACTAGGTTGGTTAAAGTTATGATATGCCGGGTTGGTAATATCTGAAAAAGAATTCGATGTGTAATATGGATTATTATTAAAGTTAAAAAAATTATTATTATAAGCCATATCACACAATAGAATACAAATAAAGAAAAACAAACAAATTAGCAAACAAATAAAAGAAAAAAAATTCTAACTAAGTTAGGGTAGACCTATGACCTAGACGACTCCTAACTGATTAGACTGTCCACGGAGGTTCAATGCAGACCTTGACCACAAGCTAATCAGCCAGGTCAGGGTAAGGTTGGTGGGAGGTTTTCTGTCAAAGACGTTCCTTAATTAAATAACTACCAACCTTCGGGCTTTCGCCCTTAATCCCTTTCCTAGACACTAATTTGGCAAGAGTCAAATTCCAACACCTTTCCCCCTTAGGATAATCTCCTAATTGAGTCCGAGATGTCCCTAGGGCCAACGTCTACTCATTTTTAGTTAGGCTTGTGTTAGTGAGTGCTTGGAATCTGATTTTTGGGCTAAGGAAGGGTGATTAAATCCCCACCTTATCTTGTTATGGGTTAATGCCCTTAAGATCAATTTGTGCAAGTGTACAAGATAAATAAGATTCACTCAAAGCGATATAAATCAACCAAGAAGTGAGTCCTATGCTAAATGCAATGCATACGTACCTTGCTCCAGCACTCTTCAACAATAAAAATAAATGAATTGAAAAGACACGTGCCTAAAAATGCAAACGTCTAATTAATTTTTTTTAGCTTTTCAACAAACGTTTTACTGTTGATTATTAGCAGGCTTATGTGATGGCATATAAGAAAAAGTAAAGTTGCAGAAAACTACAATTTGCAAAGCAAGCAACCCTGCAAAAAAACACGTTAGTAGTCCACTCCTTTTTGCCGCGGAACCGCGGCTTTGGCCGCGAAAACGCGGCAAAGCAGAGGGCACTTGGTCTCTGCTTTCTAGAGCAGAGGCCCAAGGCCACTTATATGTTACTGTAACTTTAATTCCTGCTTTGCTTGCCCTTTAACCTGCAACAGAGAAGAAAGTTCGTTTTAGTTCTAAAAAATTTTCAAGAAAATCAGATTTCAATAAAAACAACGTTACCCTCCCCAGCAATGGCGCCAAAATTTGATTGAGGCAAAACTTGCACAAAAAATACGAAATTTTAGAACTTAAGATTAGGATGTGCAAGTGCTCAATTCTTTCGCGATAGCAAGTGGCTATGCGGGCCGTGATCCACAAGGAGGGTTTTGCGATAGAAGCGTTTACGTTTTGTATTGAAATCTTTATGAAAACCAAACGAGAGTTTTCTCTGTTTTTAAGTTAAAAAATTGGAAAAGAATTATGTCAATGTTAGAAGAAAATGAGAGATGAAGAAGGTGGAAAAAATCAGAAAACGGCAAAAGCGACTATGTACAAATGATTATTTACAAGAAAGTGAAAAGGAGTGGTGTTGGTGATTTAATTTACAGAAATGAAAGAAAAGAAAGAAGAGGAAGAAATACTTACCTAGATTGATTGATGACTTACCTGAAAACCTTTGCATGTTCTACCTTTGTTTAGGAGGCGTTCAACGCATAGATCAGAAGCCCGAGCTCAGTCCCTGTTCGCATTATATCATCAAGTCTCGCACAAGCATGAAGTGATATGTCTTGAGGAGGAGAACGTCTTCATGAACTATTGTTGGCACTCACATAACATCGTTATACTTGTGCTTTGGAATTTACTTGTAACTCAACAAAAACAAACGCGGTAAAGTAGAAGAGGAAGACGAAAATAAAAGAAAATGAAAGTAAAGAAGAACATAAAAATGTTACCTTTTATTGCTTGAAACGATGGAAGAAAGGAGGAGGGTACATCGGTGTCACTCTCAACATATGCCTCTCTCTCTTACTTACATGAATCATCATCTAATCTTAAGCTTACATACACCTTACAATTACATAATAAAGAAAAGAAAAACTTAAACTACAAATGAAAACTAGGCTAAATCCTATCTCTGCATGGTCGTCCATTTTCAGCACAAAGAATGGCCTTTTATAGGCAGAAAACCCAGTAAGCAGGATCCCGGGGAGGTCGGGGGAGCAAACGCTCCCCCTAACTCCCTAACAATGCCGCAGAAACGCGGGTTGGGCCGCGTTTCTGCGGCCAGGGTGTGGCCAGGTGGCCACACCCTGTTGGTGGGTTGCCCTGATTTCGCCCTCTGACTTTATCTGGAGTTGATTTTTCAGTTTGAGTCCCGGATTCTGACGAAATGGCCTTGGATTGTTGGCTTTAACCGATCGATTCTGAGAGGATCCTTCTCAACCGGTTTTCCACCTCTTGATTTTGCCCTGATTTACTTAGTGCGAATTAATTCTGATTTAATTTAGAATTTTGGTGGGCTTTGGGCTCATTTCTGTTCATTTCCTTAAAGATTGGGCCTGCAAATAAATTAAGCAATTAATTAAGACAATGCAAAGTTTTATTCAAGAATAAGTATGGAAATATGATACAAATATGCAACATTAGCGACCAATCAGGACCCGATACGCCAGATTCTTTCAATCATTTACCAGCACCATCACCTTCTCACTTGATCTCAGGCCCCCATTCTTCCATTCCATCTCAGGCATGCCCTAACCTTAAGCCTAACGCCTTCCCCTTCCAACTCCGCCCAACCCTCCAAAAAACCTCCCCCTCTTATGGCAACTCTATCCCCAACAACCCAACCCTAACCCTTCCCCTTCGTCGAAGTGAGCGTTTCAGCTACTCCATGCCTTCGGACCCCCGTCAGGAAGCAACACTTAGTCGATTCGGTTGCCGCCTCTGAGGGGCCTACATTCTTTCAGAAGAAGAGATCTCTGAGGGCTCATCTCCATGGAAAAAGACTTTGGTGGACTACACCTTGTTGGGTAAGCGTCCTGCCTTTGATTTCCTCCTGACATGCTATCTTACAGACGTGGAATCTGAAAGGTCGCTTTCACCCTCCAACATGGCTTTTTTGCATTGGAGTTTGGGATGGGTGAAGACTGCACTAGGTTCTCCGAATCAGGACCGTCGGTTTGTTGGTAGTGGACCTCTCCTTCTTCGCAAGTGGAAGGGGGATATGTCCTTTTCTCAAGAGAATCTGAGCACAGTCCCAATTTGGGTAAAGCTCTAAGGTCTGCGTTGTCAGCTAGTGGACGCCCAACATCATTAGGTTGTTGGGAGAAATACTGGCATTCCAAACATTTTGGGTGCACTCACGGTAAATTGCTCGACGGCTGGCGTTTGCGAGACTATGTGTAGAGATTGGAGTCAATGCTACTCTACCTTTGAAGACATGACTAGAGAAATCAATGTCTTCAACTTAGAAAAACAACCCTAAGATATAAAAGACTAAACATTTTAAAGTAAAGACCCAACATTTAAAGTCAACCTTATTGAGAACATCATAAGTGAACATAGAGAAGAATTGAAAGTAAAGACTGAGAGTGAATTCGAATTGAAGTCTATGGATTTTGACCTTGATCAGATTGTTGAGTCTACTGTGAATTGGGCGTCAAGCCTTGTTTCACAAAGTCTTGAGTCAACAAACTTGACTCCCCCTTCCATTGAGCCTTCCTTTTTCTTAAAATTAAAAGCCTTACCTAAGCATCTCAAGTACGTCTATCTAGGCGAACAAGAGACTTTGCCCGTCATAACTGAATCTCATTTGACTGACGGGGAAGAAGAGAACCTCATGTCAATTCTTAGAAAAAAATGGAGAAGCCATTGGTTGGACTATGATCGACATAAAGGGATTGACCCAGCTATCGTTCAACATCACATTTATCTTAATGAAGAGACGACACCCAAGAGAGACCCGCAGCGTAGGTTAAACCCTATAATGTAAGAGGCTGTTCATATTGAAATTTTAAAACTCCTAAACAATGGGATCATTTATCCTATTTCTGACAGCCAATGGGTCAGTTCTGTCCACGTGGTTCCGAAGAAATCCGGGTTTACTATAGTAGAAAATAAAAACAAAGAGTTGGTCCAAACTTGACTCCCCACAAAGGTTTGAGTTTACATTGAATATAGGAAATTGAATGCAGCCACTCATAAGGGCCACTTCTCTCTTCCTTTTATTGATCAAATACTCAAACGATTAGCTGGCCACGAGTATTACTGTTTCTTGGACAGATACTTAGAGTACAATCAAATTCTCATAGCTCCCGAGGATCAAGAGAATACGATGTTTACATGTCCATTTTGGACTTTTGCCTATCACTGAATGCCTTTCAGTTTGTGCAATGCCCCTACAATGTTTCAACGTTGCATAATGAGTTTATTTTCTGACATGGTAGAATGATTATTAGAAATCTTCATGAATGATTTCTCCATCTATGGAGATTCATGAAATCAATGCCTTCACCATTTAAAATTTGTTCTCCAATGTTGTGCTGAGAAAGTTCTAACACTTAATTGAGAGAAATGCCACTTCATGGTAAGACATGGAATTATCTAGGGTTATGAAATCTCTAAGAAAGGAATTGAAGTGGACAGAGTCAAGTTTGAGATTATAGCTAGGCTTCCCTTGCCCAAATACGTGAAGGATATTCGATCTTTCTTAGAACATGTTGGTTTCTACCAAAGATTTATCAAGAACTTTGAAAGATTGTTAGACCATTGACTAATCTTTTAGCTAAGGATGTGTCCTTCACTTGTCATGATGAATATATAAATTCTTGGGAGAAGCTTAAGAAAGAGCTTATTTTTGCACCAATAATATCTGCACCAGATTGGTCTAAGCCGTTCGAAATCATGTCCGACGCTTCTAATTTTGCCATAGGCGCTGTCTTAGGACAGCACATTGATAATAAGTATCATGTGATTTACTACTCTAGTAGGACTCTTAACGATGCTCAAATGAACTACACTACAACCGAGAAGGAATTCTTGGTAGCAGTGTTTGCTTTAGAGAAATTTCATCCCTACCTACTAGGGTCCAAAACCATAATTTTCACCAATCATTCTGCCTAAGATACCTCATGATGAAGAAGATGCCAAGGCCCGACTCATTCGTTGGATCCTCCTCCTTCAAGAATTTGATCTCGAGATTCGAGATAAGAAAGGTGAAAAAAATGTCAATGCTGACCATCTCTAGCGTATTCCAAACTTTTCATGCAACGAATTACCCATCAATGATGACTGCCCCGATGAAAAACTCTTAGGTGTCTTTAAGGAACCTTGGTTTGCCGATATAGTGAACTACTTAGTCACAAACCAAACTCCATCTCATTGGTCTAAAAATGATGTATACTAGTTCTTATCTCAAGTCCGGTATTTCTTTTGGGAGGAACCGAATCTTTTCAAGTAATATTCAACCAAATAATTAGGAGATGCATCCCCGATGAAGAAATCAAGAGTGTTTTGTCTTTCTGTCATGAGCTTGCATGCTGTGGACACTTTGGTCCCCGCAAGACTACTGAAAAGGTGCTATAAAGTGGGTTCTATTGGCCCACTTTGTTCAAAGATGCCTATGAATTTTGCAAAAAGTGTCCTAGATTCCAAATGGTAGGAAGGATCTCGAAACAAGATATGATGTCCGTCAATCCAATTCTAGAAATAGAACTCTTTGATATTTGCGGCATCGACTTTATGGGTCCTTTTCCAACTCATTTGGAAACCAATGCATATTGGTTATTGTGGACTATGTGTCCAAGTGGGTAGAAGTCGTTCCTAGCAAGACTAATGATAATAAGGTTGTCATCAAGTTTGTGAAAGAAAACATCTTCTCACGCTTTGGAACCCATCGTGCTATAATAAGTGATAATGGTACTCACTTTTGCAATAGATCCTCTGAACCTCTTATGCGAAAGTATACCATAACTCACAAGTTATCCACACCATATCATCTTCAAACCAGTGGGCAGGTTGAGATCTCCAATAAACAAATCAAGCTTATTTTGGAGAAGACTGCGAACCAAAATCGGAAAGATTGATCCATAAAACTTGTAGATGCCCTATGGGCCTATATGATTGCTTTCAAGATGATTCTATAAATGTCTTCTTATAGGTTATACTTTAGGAAGGCTTGCCACATACCCGTTGAGTTAGTGCACCGGACCTTATGGGTAATCAAGCACCTAAATTTCAATTTGAATAAGGCCGATGACCTTCAGAAATTACAAATTTTCGAATTAGAGGAGTTAAGAAATGAGGCCTATGAAAATGCAAAAATCACAAAAGATAGAGTTAAGATTTTTCATGATAAACATATCATAAGGAAAACATTTATCACTGGACAAAAAGTCTTACTCTATTTAGGCTTCATCTTTTTCAGGAAAGCTAAAATCAAGATGGACTGGGCCATTCATTAATAAATCCATATTTTCACACAATGCTGTAGAGATCAGTGACACCAAGAAAGGGAATGACTTTAAGGTAAATGATCAACGCCTTAAACCTTTCTTGGAATCGGTGCCGGTAAATGAAACGGTTATGGGTCTTTTTGACCCAGTATATCGGTAACATTACCTCTTTTACATTTCATTTCCTGCATCTATTCGTTTCTTTTATACATTGGGGACGATGCATGAGATAGGTGTGGGGGAGGGTTCTAACATGATTAATATAACTTAAAAAATATATAAAAATAAGAAAAAATTTTGGGAAAAAGAAAAATATTTTGACATATGTTTTGTAGGAAATTAAATCAATTTTAAGGAATAGGAGAATCATAATTAGGATTTCTTTTAATCAGTCAAAATAAGATCATTTATTTGATTTCTAGCATTAAGAAGAAAATCTGAAAAAGTAATTTAGTCTTGATCTTTATCTTGATGAAATATGCACACTTTATACACTTACACACTTAGGGTTCAAAAATAAAGATTATTATGCCTTATAAAAATTAAAAAAAGAAAAAAATTATATATATCAAAAATTCTCTAAATAAGCTGGGTATTTGTGTCTCATAAAGTATAAGTATTCACGCCTAAAAGGGGTACATCTTATAAATAAAAATCCTTAGTTTTGTGGCCTTGTTTGCTCGAGTCCTTTAGTCCTTGGGGTATTTTCTCACCAGGTGCCCTAAGACCGTCCGGTTTGGGTGTTACCGATTAAAAACTCATTACATGGGCAGACTAGAAATCCAAATAGAACTAAGGAATAATATCACTAAAAATATATATATAAAATATATAAATAAATAAATAAATAAATAAAGCATAAGAGTTAGAGTTAAAAAACCCTTAGTAAAATTTCACGGTCACGAAGATGCATATGGCTTAGGGTAAAATAATAGATTAGATGAGAAATACAATTTGACTCCTTACTTTGACTGATAACAAGTTTTTGAATAAAGACTAAGTTTAGGAATGAAAATTTTGATTTTTCTATTACTTATAGATTACTTAAACTCTTACAATAATACTTCAAATATTTTCTTTCTTTAAAAATACTTTTCGAAAATACTAACACTTTATCCATATTTTTATGGATTTTGTGGGTGTAATCAACTGAAAACCCTCAAGAGAGAAAACTCATCTTCTAGGGATAACATAGGGATTTAACGGCTTGTTGCACATGCTCATTGCAATCGATTAGTCTGCGAAAGTGGTCCAATAATTTCTTAGGATTAGTTTTGATGTTTTGCTCGAGGGCGAGCAAAAGATAGTATGGGGGTGTGATTGGTCACTGATTTTGCATATACATTTGCCTCATTCTCATACTTAATATCAAATAAACTCTATTATTTAGTCTTATTTTTATTTAATAATGTGTAGGCCCATTACTAATTGAGGTGGAAAAGAAATAAGCCTAAAATACACTTTAATTTTGATTTAAATATTAATTAAAGAGGAGACAAATATTCAGAAGATAGAGATGATTTTAGCTGAAAATCAACGCATATCAGGGAGGATCACATCAAATAAAACTGGTTAATTCAGATTTATATGGATATAAATCGGTTAGCTTGAGGATCACCAAAGATCAGATCAGAACTAAAGACCATACATCAAATCCAGCCAGACAAAAGGGGATAAAAACAAACGTGATATAATCTCCCCTGGATGTGGCCACATCCAGCAGCGAAAAGGTGGCTTTTGCCGCGTTTTCGCGGCCAAGTTGTGGAGATAAAGGAAGCATTTTCTCCTCTTTTCTCCTCAATCCTCTCCCCTCTGGGTTTTGGCCTATAAAGGCAGAAAGTTGACTAAAGAAAGGGCCGAAGACTAGTTTAAGTTTCTTACTTTATTTTTAGGACTTAGGATGATTGCTAGATAGTTTATGAAAAGTTGTATCTCATTTTTCTTTTTGTAGTTCAGTCCAGAAATAAGTGAGAGGAGAAAAAGAGTGTGTTATTGACCATTGAAGTGGCAATCAAGGAGATTTGCCATTTTTTAAACTCGATTCTTCATTACTGGTATGTCTTTCTTTTTATTTCATTTCATTGTTTTCTTTTCCATAGTTATGAGTAGCTAAATCAGTTTTCTGGACTCACTATTCTTCTTCTTCTATAATGCTTTTTTCCTTGATCGATCTCTATTAAAATGAACCCAATGAATCATATGGATGCCTAGATTAGGCCTTGCATATTGGCAAATGTTCTCGAACGCACATGAGGATCAGAATGATTTGAACTAACTCTTGAAATAGATCTTAATGTAGGATCTATAATCAAAGAAACACAACACTAGAGGGGGGTGAATAGTGTTTAAAAACTGTAAATCAAAATTACTTGCAGGAAATAAAATAAACACAAGATAAACTCAGAAAATTCAAACGCAAAGATAAGAGAGTTATCCTGGTTCGGTCCTTGTGACCTACATCCAGTCCCCAAGCAAACCGCTTGAGATTTTCCTTTCCTGATTTGTGTACACCCACAACCAATACCTTGTACACCACTTGACAAACGCCCTTTGCCAAATGTGCACAACTCCTCTTTACACCAAGAGAACAAACGCCTTGTACAACTTTCTTCTACTCCCAAGAAGACGCCTTGTACAATGATCTTCTTTGAATGATTACAATGATCCTATAAGCCTTGAGATTGAATGTATTTGGAGACAAGGTTTCTTATAGGAAGGATTTCAGAAATCTTCACAATGGACTTTGGAATTTGGTGAAGAAAACTGAAAGAGAACAAGTTTTCAAAAAATAGAATTTTTGGACAGAGTTTAAGGCTGAAAACTTTGGATTTGAATTAGTGATTTGACCCTAGGACAATACTCCTATTTATAGGTGAAATCTATAGGAAGTTAGGGTAGTTATCAGGCCAAATTCAAATTTTGAAACGTTGAAAAACGCACCAGAATTTACCAACTGCACAGCAGTTAACAACTGTTATTAGTCTACTTGAACAGGAGATTAGTCGACTAGCAGAACAAAATTTCTACTGATTAGTCGACTACAACAAGGGTTAGTCGACTATGTTTTGACTGATACAGACATTTGGTTTCTGAAATACTGAATGTAGTCGACTATATAGGACTGTTAGTCGACTAGGTAATGTGTTAGTCGACTATAGATATAGGGTAAGTCGACTAAGTTTCATTTCAGATAGAAACAGAGAGTTGGGAAATTTTTGTATAGGTTATTAGTCGACTTGAGAAAATCTATAGTCGACTAGGGTATCTGTTAGCCGACTATACAATGGGGTCAAGTCACTAACTTTCCTGACAGACAACAAACAGAGACTTGGTCAATTGTTTTAGCAGGATCTAGTCGACTAGGGATTTTTGGCAAGTCGACTATACTAGAGGGTCAAGTCGACTAATATAGGAATTTTGAGTATGTTCAAGGCTTTTCACATATTTCTAAATTTACACAAAAATACCACAAATTGTAACAGAGGTAGAATCATCATAATTGCTTATCCATCATCAAAATCTCTATCATAGGCTTCAACATTCTCCCCCTTTTTGATGATGACAAACCATATTTTGTGATAACTCCCCCTGCAACAAAACTCCCCCTAAAGTAAATATGTTATAACAAAATGATATATATATATATAATCAAGTTTTCTTGTTTGCCCCTGCAGAAAGTGTTAAGTTTCCCCTTCCCTGCATTATCATATGTCAGTATCCATATATATTTGATAACACATATGTCATATGTCCATGTCACAAAATTTTAGATTTTTACATAACAGATTTATGTATATGATATATAACAGATTTATGTATATGAAACAGAACACATGAATCAGAATACACATGCAGAACAGATTTTCAACAGATTTATAATATAACACAAACATAACACATAACACAAAAGTTCTCCCCCTTTGTCATTATCAAAAAGCAGAAAACATACATAAATAAACACTGTTTTCATATGGAAATACATATTAAAAAGAGTCTGAAAACAGAAAAATACATAAAAAAGGTAAAAACTGCAAAAACAAAAACACGAAGAAATGCCAACGCCATAATCTTCAAAGGTCGGATCCGGGAGGAGGAGGTGACGGAAAATGTGTCTTCAGGAGGTTTAGAATCTCTGTTTGTGTTGATGCAAATGAATCCATCTGAAGTTGCATATTTTCAAACCGAGTCATCAATAAAGACTGATTGTGAAGAACTTGAGTTGAAGTGTCTTGAAGAACTTGTTGTTGAGCATGAAGAGAGGCAATCTCAACAGATAGGGAATTGTAGAATGCATCAGTGTAAGAAGAAGGTGGTTGGTTTGGAGGTGGTTCAGTGAAAGGAGGTTGGGTAGAGGAAGATGGAGGTTGTGTGAAACTTTGTGGAGAAGGAGGAGGAATATCAGTAAGTTTCATACGGTGAATAGCAACACGATCAAACAGTTCGAATACCTTAATGACACTAGTTTCGGAATCAAGATCAACGCGAAATTTTCGAAATACATGTGTCAAAAAAGCTCCATAAGGAAGGAATGAAGTATGTGACTTAACCATGGTATCAAATACAATTTTTGCCCAATTAACATCGAGGCCAGCCATAATTGCATAGACGCAAGTGGCTAACTCGCGTGAATAGTAATTGTAGCTTCCAGTTTTGGGACAAATATTGTATGTAAGGATACGACCTATGAGACGGGGAATTGGTTTTAACTTGTTGTTGGTCATAGGTAATCCTTGTCCAGATAGAAAGATATTACTTAAGACTTCCTCATCATCCATGGTAATATCATCAAGCAAGAGACCGTGATAAGGAATAGACAAGATATGAGACAATGTCATAGTGATGAAAATCCTCATATTTAACAAATCTACCGGGGAGTATTTCTAAGGAGGAAAGTCTAATGTAATCCTCTTCTAGGGCAGGATTCTTTAGAAATGCCCTAAAATCAACTTGGGAAGATGATGATGATGGAGTAAATTTAGTTTTCTTGGACTTAGACATGGTGAAAACTGAAATTGAAGCAAGATAAGACTAGAAATCAAAGGGAAGTGCTGAGAGTAGAAAGATTTTACCAAGAACTGAAGGAAATAGAAGGAAGTGGAATAGGGTTTACTGCTGCAGAGTTCTTCTCCTTGCTGCTGAAGTCGACTGGCTTTTCGGCTGGAAAGAGAAGTGTGAAGGAAACTAGGGTTTTGAGGAGAGAAGTGTTAGAATGAGTGGTTAGGATCAACCCTGGATTGAAAGCAATGGTGAGGATTAAAAAGGAGTGTTATTGGATCCTTAACTTAAGAAAACGGGTCGGGTTTCGAAGTGGAAAAACCGAAATCAGAACACAGTTTTGTACAGTATTAGTCGACTTGCAGGTTCGTATTAGTCGACTAATAAATAGATTAGTCGACTAGTCAGTTACTATATTCGACTAATTTTGTAAAAATCAGAAAACGAAGTCTTTGTTTGTGCACATTAGTCGACTGGGTTACTGCAGGTTGACTAGATCTTCTATAAGTCGACTAATAAAAATTTGTAAGTCGACTAATTAAGTAAAAAAAAATGCCTTTGAAAAATGCTGAAAAAAATATTTAAAAATCAGAAAAATTGCAAATACCCAAATCTCTTCTAAATTTCATAAATGTATCTACTTTAAGAGGCTTTGTGAAAATATCTGCAACTTGATTATCAGTTGATATAAAATTTAAAGAAATGTCACCTTTTAAAGCATGGTCACGTAAAAGTGATGTCTAATATCAATGTGTTTGGTACGTGAATGATGAACTGGATTTTTAGATAAATTAATAGCACTAGTATTATCACACATAATAGGTGAGTTTGTGATAGTCATGCCATAATCAAGTAGGGTTTGTTTCATCCATATAATTTGAGCACATGCAACACTAGCAGCTATATATTCTGCCTCGGTTGTTGATAATGATACAGAATTTTGCTTTTTACTGAACCATGATACTAGTGAATGTCCCAAAAAGTGACAAGTACCACTAGTACTCTTCCGATCAGATTTACATCCAGCAAAATCAGCATCACTATATGATAGTAAATCAAATGTGCTTGATTTGGGATAAAATAAACCATAATTGAGTGTGTTATTTAAATATCTAAAAATCCTTTTCACTGCTTTAAGATGTGATTCCTTAGGATTTGACTGATATCTAGCACATAAGCATACACTGAACATTATATCAGGTCTACTTGAAGTAATATAAAGTAATGAACCAATCATACCTCGATAGAGTTTCTGATCAACATTCTTACCATTTTCATCTTTGTCTAAAAATGTCGTCGTACTCATGGGAGTATTCTTATGACCAGAATTTTTCATGCCAAATCTTTTTAGCAGTTCCTTTGCATACTTGCACTGGGAAATGAAGATTCCATCCTTCATTTGCTTTATTTGCAGACCGAGAAAGTAAGTAAGTTCGCCCATGTGGCTCATCTCAAATTCACTCTGCATGGTCTTAGAAAATTCTTGACAAAGATTATCATTAGTAGATCCAAATAAAATGTCATCAACATAAATCTGAATGATTAAGATATCTTTATCAACATGTTTAATAAAGAGAGTTGTATCTGCTCTTTCCATCTTAAAATCAGAATTTAAAAGAAAATTTTTTAATCTATCATACCAAGCACGGGGTGCTTGTTTTAAACCATATAAAGCTTTCTTAAGTTTAAAAACATGGTTTGGAAATTTTTCATGCTCAAAACCTGGAGGTTGTTCAACATAAACAGTTTCTTTAATAAATCCGTTTAAAAAGGCACTTTTAACATCCATTTGATATAATTTGAAATTCATAAAACAAGAAAAAGCAAGTAAAATACGAATAGATTCAAGCCTAGCTACTGGTGCATAAGTTTCATCAAAATCAATACCTTCTTCTTGATTGTATCCTTGTGCTACTAACCTTGCTTTGTTCTTAATGACTTCACCTGATTCATCGAGTTTGTTCTTAAAGACCCATCTGGTACCGATGACTGGATGATCAGTAAGACGTTGTACAAGATCCCAAACATCATTTCTTACAAATTGATTCAACTCTTCTTGCATGGCAATGGTCCAAAAATCATCCGCACATGCTTCTTTGATATTCTTTGGTTCAATGAGTGATATGAAGGCAATTTGTGTCATGTAGTTCAACTTGGATCTCGTTTGAACGCCTTGATTTATATCTCCAATAACCAAATCACGTGGATGATTTCTTACTTCAACATATGCTTTCGGTAACTCGGTAGAAGTCTCATCATCCTTAGAAATGTTAGTATCAACAGAAGATATAACAATATTATCAATAGGAGTATCTATAATATGATCATCATCATGTGGAGAAGTATTAGAAATAGGCTTAGTCAAGGATTCATCAAATTTAACATGTAATGATTCTTCAATAGTAAATGTTTTCTTATTAAATATTCTATATGCTTTACTTTGAGTAGAGTATCCAACAAAAATACCTTCATTGGATCTAGCATCAAATTTATCTAAAGCATCTTTTGTATTTAAGATAAAACATTTACATCCAAAAATCTTAAAGTAAGAAACTTTTGGAATCCTGTTATAAAACAATTCATAAGATATTTTGTTTAAAAAAGGTCTAATAAGCACACGATTTAAAACATAATATGCAGTAGCAATAGCCTCAGCCCAAAAATATTTTGGTAAATTACTGTCCATAAGCATAGTTCTAGCACATTCTTGCAAAGTCCTATTCTTTCTCTCTACAACACCATTTTGAGGAGATGCTCTAGGAAATGCAAAGTTATGTGTAATACCATACTTATCACAGAAATTTGAAAAAGATTCATTCTCAAATTCTCCTCCATGATCACTTCGAATAGTGACTATGTTTAGAGACTTTTGATTTTGAATTCTTTTACAAAAACTTGCAAATTCATTAAAAGTATCATTTTTATTTTTTAGAAAAATGACCCATGAAAAATGTGAATAATCATCAACAATAACAAAAACATATCTACTCTTGTTTAAAGAAGAAACACGAGTAGGACCAAATAAATTCAAATGCAACAATTCCAAAGGTCTATTAGTAGAAACTAAATCTTTAGATTTAAAAGATGATTTAACTTGTTTTCCTAATTGACAAGAATCACAAAAATAATCCTTTTTAAAAACAATTTTTGGAAGACCTTTAACTAAATCAAATTTAGAAATCTTAGAAATAGTTTTCATATTCAAATGACCAAATCCTTTATGCCATAAAAAATAGTCATTAT
Source organism: Agave tequilana (assembly GCA_038442645.1). Lineage (NCBI taxonomy): Eukaryota > Viridiplantae > Streptophyta > Magnoliopsida > Asparagales > Asparagaceae > Agave > Agave tequilana. Next base: position 274,262 of record JAVJIF010002503.1, on the reverse strand, counting down.
TAGAAGCAAGTAAACATAAATTATCATTAGATGATATGCATGTTATTGATAACTCATAAATGTTATTGTTACGAAAACCTTTAAATAAAACATCTTTCATATTAGTATCATAAATAAGACATGCATCTTTTTCAAAAACAATTATATAACCCTTATCACATAATTGACTAATACTTAATAGATTGTGTTTTAAACCACTTACCAAAAGAACATTTTCAATAAGGGGTTTTGAAATATTACCAACTATGCCGGTACCAATAACCTTTCCTTTGTTATTGTCTCCAAATATCACTGTACCTCCCTTTTGATTTGAACGGAAGACAGTAGTTGAATGTGTCCGGTCATGTGTTTGGAACACCCACTATCAAGTATCCACTTTTCTTTAAAAGGTACCTATAAGATAAACAAATTTGTATGGTACCCATCATGATAGGGTCCGAAAAAGATTAGCCTTTAGGAACCCAAATCCAATTGGAATTTGATTTCCACTTGTTAGTATAAACATAATTCTCAGAATTACACACATCATGTATATAAGATGCAATATAAACATTTTTATCAACATTATTAAGATTCTTAGGAACCCATATATATTTGCATCTAATTCTTTTTGAAATGGTATTTCTTTTCACAAAAGAATTATTATTATGAAGATGTGTAGATTTTACAAAATTAGTTTTTGAAAATCCAATACCAACATGAGTAGGTTTATAAATCTTATCTTTTGAAAAACCAAGACCAAAATAATTGTTAGACATCTTTTGAGAAGATAATAAAACATTTAAATTCTCTTTTCCTTTATTAAACTTTGTTACATTTTTCAAAAGATCTTCATACTTAATTTTGAAACTAGTCATGTCTTTATCTAAAATAGAAATTCTAGAATTTAAAGAAATAGTTTCCTTTTTAAGTAAAGAATTTTCTTTTAAGAAAATTTCATTATCCTTTTTAAAGATGCAATAACTTTTTCAAAATCTTCATTTTGAGAACTTAGAGAAGATGTTTGAGAAACAAAACATGCATTTTCATGAATAAGTCTTTCATTTTCCTTTATTAAGACTTTATTTTTAATCTTTTCATTTTTGAAATTATTAAACAATTCATTAAAAGCTTCTAATAACTCATCATAATCTTGTACCTCGTCTTCTTGGGCCATGAAGCAGATATTGGCGGTTTTCGTTGCTTCTTCTTCGTCAGAGGAAGATGAGTCGCTATCATCCCATGTTGCTTGGAAGGCTTTCTTCTTCTTGTTGAACTTATTGAAGTTCTTGAAGTGTCCTTTTGATTTCATCAATGGACAATCCTTCTTTATGTGGCCTGGTTTGTTACACTTAAAGCAAGTAGGAGTATCCTTAGTATCTTTATTCTTTTTAAATTTACCTTGTTTTAAGAACCTTTTGAACTTTCTTGAAAGCATTGCCATTTCTTCTTCATCGTCATCCGAATTGTCCGTGTCGGAGGATGCATGGAAGGCAAGTACTTTCTTCTTGGATGGAAGTTGTTGTTCGTCCTTTTTCCTTTCTTCTAACTGCACTTCATATGCCATTAGATTACCGATTAGATTTTCTAATGTCATAGTTGAGAGATCATTCGCCTCTTCAATGGCGGTTGTCTTCTTCTCCCATTCTGGTGTGAGTGTTACGAACTCTTTCAACTTGAGTGTAGTCCTTTCCAAGGGATGCTAATGAATTGGTGATGTCGGTGAATCTTGTAACCATTTCGGGTATGGTTTCATTCTCCTTCATTTTGAATAACTCAAATCTGTGGACAAGAACAGATATTTTAAATTCCTTAACTTTATTTGTGCCTTCGTGAGTTACCTGAAGAGTATGCCATATTTGATGTGCAGAAGTGGATGTAGACACACGGTTGAACTCTTCTTTGGTTAAAGCACAAAATAGAGTGTTCATCGCCTTGGCATCAAGATTTGCATTCTTCTTTTGATCTTCACTCCAAGCATTGTAGTTGGTTGTTGGCTTGGTGTATGATGCTTCTACAATGTTCCAAAGATCGTAGTTGAGCGATTGCAAGTAGATCTTCATTCTACACTTCCAATAGTTGTAGTTGGTTCCGTCAAATAGCGGTGGACGTTGTGTAGAATGACCTTCTTTGAATTGTGACGAAGGAAACTCCATTGCCATCCTCGTATGGTTGTTGCCTTAAACCTGCTCTGATACCAAATGTAGGATCTATAATCAAAGCAACACAACACTAGAGGGGGGGTGAATAGCGTTTAAAAACTGTAAATCAAAATTACTTGCAGGAAATAAAATAAACACAAGATAAACTCAGAAAATTCAAACGCAAAGACAAGAGAGTTATCCTGGTTCGGTCCTTGTGACCTACATCCAGTCCCAAGCAAACCGCTTGAGATTTTCCTTTCCTGATTTGTGTACACCAACAATCAATACCTTGTACACCACTTGACAAACGCCCTTTGCCAAATGTGCACAACTCCTCTTTACACCAAGAGAACAAACGCCTTGTATAACTTTCTTCTACTCCCAAGAAGACGCCTTGTACAATGATCTTCTTTGAATGATTACAATGATCCTATAAGCCTTGAGATTGAATGTATTTGGAGACAAGGTTTCTTATAGGAAGGATTTCAGAAATCTTCACAATAGACTTTGGAATTTGGTGAAGAAAACTGAAAGAGAACAAGTTTTCAGAAAACAGAATTTTTGGACAGAGTTTAAGGCTGAAAACTTTGGATTTGAATTAGTGATTTGACCCTAGGACAATACTCCTATTTATAGGTGAAATCCATAGGAAGTTAGGGTAGTTATCAGGCCAAATTCAAATTTTGAAACGTTAAAAAACGCACCAGAATTCACCAACTGCACAGCAGTTAACAACTGTTATTAGTCGACTTGAACAGGAGATTAGTCGACTAGCAGAACAAAATTTTCACTGATTAGTCGACTACAACAAGGGGTTAGTCGACTATGTTTTGACTGATACAGACATTTGGTTTCTGGAAAACTGAATGTAGTCGACTATATAGGACTGTTAGTCGACTAGGTAATGTGTTAGTCGACTATAGATATAGGGTAAGTCGACTAAGTTTCATTTCAGACAGAAACAGAGAGTTGGAAAATTTTTGTATAGGTTATTAGTCGACTTGGGAAAATCTATAGTCGACTAGGGTATCTGTTAGTCGACTATACAATGGGGTCAAGTTGACTAACTTTCCTGACAGACAACAAACAGAGACTTGGTCAATTGTTTTAGCAGGATCTAGTCGACTAGGAATTTTTGGCAAGTCGACTATAGAAGGGGTAGTCGACTATACTAGAGGGTCAAGTCGACTAATATAGGAATTTTGTGTGTGTTCAAGGCTTTTCACATATTTCTAAATTTACACAAAAAAATACCACAAATTGTAACAGAGGTAGAATCATCATAATTGCTTATCCATCATCAAAATCTCTATCATAGGCTTCAACACTTAAAAAGAACTTTTTTTTATTCCATGCTTGCTTTAATGCTTTGATGGTTTAATATTCAATTTAAAGAACGATTTCAAATTTTAAGCTCAATTTCTGAAAACTATCTTATGTGTTTTACTTGATCTCTTTTTACATGACTTAAATCTTAGCCTTTGAGCTCAATGGAGCATTTTAAACTTTCAAAAGAATGACACATGGTTGAACAATCGAACAGTGAGCCCAGATTCTTTATTTAAAATAAACAAACACAATTACTTTCAAAGCATTTTAACGATCATCTTCTCCAAAGCTTTCTCCAAGTTTTCAAGTTTTCTTTAAATCACTTCTCTACTTTCTATTCTTTTTTCAACTTAAAAAAACACCAACACCAATCTTTGTTTTTAAAACAAAACATCAAAACACTTTCAACGTATTCCTACCCGTTAGCCCTAAGCTACACGGTAATTTTTCCCACTGTTTCTTCAGTAAAATTTTCTTTTTCATTAATTTAAGAAGCAAGTCATCTTCAAATCCGAGTTTATATTTGAATTCTCCCTTTTTAACTTTGACTTGGAGCTTAAGCAACTTGAATTTAACTTGATTTTCTCCTTTATCTCCAATTAGAATTGAGATTATCTTTTAATTTCTTTGGCTTGTTGGGTTTTGGGCTTCTTTTTAATCTTTTGGGCTTCTTTTCTTCTCTTCTTTTAATTATAGAGGTCTGGACATTACTAAGCAAAAAATACATTATATAGCATTATTTTATAAAAAAAAAGAAAATATGACTAAAAATTTGCACATTTGATGAACAATCAAACTCTCCATCCCGAATAAAGACATCATTTATTTTCGAACTTCACAGACTGGTCAGCCAATTGGATGATAACTCAGGTTAGACTAAGCTTGCCCAATCCGAGTTATTGGTATACTGAGAATGAAAGCAGGTTGATACTTGCTCCCAAATTAAGAAGTGCATAACTAATTTCAGTCTATATTATAGTGCAAGCAATGGTAGGACAATCTGGATCCTTATACTTGACAGGGATCGGGCCAGATGGTAGCTTACTAATATTAGTAGCTAAGAAGACTTTTTTGAACACACTAGTCTTTCTCTTCTTAGTGCACATGTCTTTAAAAAATTTGGCAAAGAACGGGACTTGTTGGATTGCATCAAAAAGGGAAACATTAATCTTTACTTAATTGAACATCTCAAGTTTTTTTTTCTCCATTCGTACAACTTGTTTATTATTATTCTCAAGCCAATTTTGAAATGAAACTATAGGTTTGTGCACCTGATCTGCTAACTTGTCTTTTTTAGACTTGTCATAATTGGAGGGAATGAAACTAGAAGAAGTTGATGCTTGTGTAGGATTGTGCTAAATTAAAGCTGAAGGCATAGACACTTGGTTACAAACTTATTTTCCTTACCTCGATATATGAACAACATTATACTGATTTATCTGCTGATATTGAGCCAAATGACTTGACTAGAGTTTCTAAGGTTGGCTGACTAGGCAAAGTCCCTTTGGGCCTTTCACTTAGTGAACTAGACAGCTAACTCATCTGAATCTCTAATCTAGATATGGCTTACGAGTGGTTCCCAACAGTTGTCCCATATTTTGCATGAATGATGTTTGAGACTTTATCAAAGTTTCAATATTTATCTCCAAATCAGTTAGTTTCTTTTCATCTAGAGAATTTTGGAATAAAGAGTGTGAAACTTGGTTGGAAAAATTTTGTTGATAGTTGAGAGGTTGAAAGTGGTTGGGAAAATCTGACCTAGGATTGTCATGATTATTTTGGCTTCATGAGAAATTCGGGTGACTTCTCCAGCCAGGATTATACGTTTAAGAGTAGGGATTATTGCGGGGTCTTAAGTAGGCCGAATTCATATGTTCGGGGAACATTTTTTGGGCATGAAAAATGGGACACTCTTCCAACACATGGTTCATCGCTTGGCAGTAAGTACAGGCCAGAGTTTGAATTTAGAATGGGCTGACTTGGTTTACTGAAGCCAACTCTTTGGTTTCTAGGGCTTTCAGTTTTCTCTTAGGCTAGCAATCTTAGCCTCGGTAGTTATAGATGATTTTATGGAATGGAGACCTCCTTTTGAAGAGATAGGATTTGTTTTCCTATACTTTTTTGGAATTGGTTTCGATTAGATGTTATTCTCAGCTAAATCCTCAAATAATTCCCACCTTTGATTTTCATCCTTTTGCAAGAATCTTCCTTGGAAAATAGTTTCTAAGAGAGTCTTAGTCTGTTAATCAAAATCATCATAATGAAATTTGCATTGCCACCACTTCTCTATGTCGTGACGAGGTTATTGGGCAAGAAGATCTTTGAAACATTCAAAGTAGCTGCAAAAAGGTTAACTTTGTTCTTACTTAAACTACATTATGTTCTTCCTAATGAGGAAGGTTTTGTAGATATGGTAGAATTTCTTTAAGAAAACCTTGACGAAATTATTTCACGATGACAGAATCAACCGCTAAACTATAAAGCCATTCTTAGCTAGGTCCTTGAGGGAGAAAAAAATAAAATGTAACCTAAAAATATTGTCTCTTAGCTGGGGTATTCTCATGATAATACATACTTTCTCAAATTTTCTCATGAAGAAGTACACATCCTCGGACTCTGGACAATGAAACTTGGAAAAAGTATTGATAAATTGTGGCTTAAGCTCAAAATTCTTGCCACTGGCTTCGAGGTGCCGAATATAAGATGGAAGGCATGTTCTAATAGGGTAGAACCTAACCTACAGAGATGAAGTTTGGGCCATGATTGGATCTGCATTGGGCGGTGTAGTGGATGTGTGCAAGGTGTACCTAACTAATCGACATGAAGTTGGGTCCCTTGACCACACTTGCATAAACGTTCACACCACAAAATAAGGTAACACAGCAAACAAAGAAACAAAGAAAAAGAAGAGGTCAACCAAGCCTTAACTAAGGTAACCCTAGACCTAGACAATTCCTAACTATGTGACTGCCCAGGAGAGGGACATTGCAGTAATTGGACTACAGGCCAATCGGTCAGGTAGGGACAAGATTTAGTGGGAGGTATCCATGCCTGAGCAATAGGCTTAGTTATATCAAATCACTGATCTTTGAGACTTTGCCTCTTAATCCCCACTCCTTAGACACTAATTTTATACAAGTCAAATTTTAACAATTTCCTCCCGAGGTTAATCTCCTATTAAGTTTGAGACGTCCCTAGGGCCAACGTCTATTCAATTTTAATTAGGCTTGGGTGTGAGTACAGTAGAGATTGTTTTTGAGCTAAGAAAGAGTAATGACTCCCTTACCCTTCTTTTTGTTTATTGGGTTATGCCCTTAAGGTTTTTTTTGTGCGATGTGTACAAGAATTTAGGAAAAAATCAAAACCAATGTAAGTCACTCAATTATTTTCCCTTTGCTAAATGCATGCAAATGTACCTTACTCCAGTGCTCTTCAAAAGTATTGAAAAAAACAGAATTAGATGAATGCCTAGATGTAGTCTAACTATTTTTAAACAATTTTCAAATGATGGTTTACTGTTGATTTAGAAAAATGAGCATAATTAAACAATCAAGAAATATTAATAATAGTGTTTGGACACATATATTGCATGTTTGTTATTACATTCCTACACCCATTCTGTAATAAATCCTGTAATTATACTGTCTTAATACCTAATTTGTGCAGGATATGATGGGATAAGATATATCACAAATCCAAGACAATTAAATTAGATTCTTGGGGGGATTTAAATCACAACTGAAGATTGAGCATATCAAAGATGATAAACCCAGATCTAATTCAGTTAAAATAAAATTTTTGAAGAGCTAGTTGGTTAGCTTGGAGAATCAACGAGGATAAACGAGGATAAAGGCAAATTTAGAAGTCCAAAAGCAACCCTATTAATATACAAAAGCATATCTAAAGGATTGGGACGTATATTTAAAAGATTTAGAGAGATAAGACAAAATCCAACAAAAGATCAAGGGATAAACAAATATTTATTTCCAACATTATCTCCAACCTTATCAAAAGATATTTTCTGTTGGCAAGCGATTTTGTCAATATCTCCAACCTTATCTCCAACCTTATCAGAAGATCTTTTTTTTTGTTGAGATAATGATTTGGTCTCATCCTCAGGCCGCTCTCACTCCCCATTTCTAATATAAATACATACAAATTCAAAGGCAAATGACAAAAAAAGCAGAGAATAGAATAGAATTTTGTATAGGTTTTACTTAGGTTTTTCTTTTCTTTTAAATATAATTTTTATTTTTTTATGTAACTGAAATCGAAGAATAGTTTTATAGGAGAACAAGAGTGATGCTTTTACTAAGAGTGACACTGGTGTAAGTATTCTTCCTTTCATTCATTATTATTTAATTCAATCGAAGTTTCTTTTCTACTCTTATTTTTGTTGCTTCTCTCTTCAGTGTTTGTGAATCCAAATGACTCCAATAGCTTTGAAGTTGCCTCTCCCTTGTAAATACCATTGATGGCCTATGGTGATGAATAACCATTTCTATGGTAGGATAGCTTGAACCTTCATTTCGTAGTATAGATCGGAAATGGGAAAGATCTCATCTGTCATGTTTCACTTGCCTTCAAGTAAAGATGCATCGTTGACAAGAATTCCAGGTAAGTCATCAACCAGAAGAGATAGGTAAGTTCTTTACTTTTCTTTTTCTTTTTTTTTAATCCTTAGTTTTGATCATCATCAACTCTCATTTCTATTCACTTTTTCACTTTTTTTGTATAATTTCATTTTCTATTTTCTCCACCATCTCAATCTACTATTTTCTTCTTAATATAACTCTTTTTTATTTTCTTTTCAAGAACTAAAAGAAGAACTTTAACTAATTTTTGTGAACTAAAGAGAACTTGTAAAATTCTTCCTTTCCTAGTCCCTCCTTGTGGATCATGACTCGCATAGCCACTAGCTATAGTGGTAACATTGAGCACTTACACACTTCTATTATAAAGTTCTAAAATTCTGTATTATCTGTGCATGTTTGAACTCAATCAAATTTTGGTGCCTTTACTGGGGAGGGCCGGAAAGTAACTCATTTTTGTTTACTTTATTGATTAAGTTTCTTCGCTGTTCTTGGTGTACAGGTTTAATAACAAAGAAATTTTTGCTACAGTGGACATATAAGTGGCTCTGGACTCTGCTCTAAAAAGCAGAGCCCAGAAGACCTGAGGTTTGCTGCATTACTGTGGCAACCTGAGTGAACTACTAAGCTGTATTTTTTGCAGGTTGGTATAATTGCAAAATTAAAAATCTATAGCTATTTATTTTTTTGCTTGACTCACTGTACTTACATATCTAATTCAACAGTAAAAGGTTGATTGTAAATGCTAAAAATAGTTTAGACTTTGCATTTAGGCACGCGTCTATTTTGTTACATTTTCTATTTACTGTTGAAGAGTATTAGAGCTAAGGTATGTGTGCATAGCATTTAGTATAAGGTTCATTCTTGTATGAAATATTTCTTGAGTGTTACTTTTTTTATATACTTGTACACTGCATTAAACTGAATTAAGGGTTTATACTATAAACAAGATAAGGTGGGGAAGTCATTACCCTCCCTTAGCCCATAAACAATCTCCTCACTCACTAACCCAATCCTAACTAAAACTGAGTAGATGGTTGCCCTAGGGACATCTCGGACTCAAATAGGACACTGACCTAAGAGAAAAGTTAATTAGAATTTAACTCTTGCCAAATCGGCGTCAAAGGTTAAGGATTGATGAGGAGAAACCTCAAAGAACAGTGGTTTGGCATAATTAGGCCCGCTGCTTAGGCACGGATACCTCCCACTGATCTTGCCCCTACCTTGCCGATTAACTTGTGGTTAGATTCTACAATATGCTCTCCGTGGATAGTCTAACCAGTTAGGAGTCGTCTAGGTCTAAGGTCTACCCTAACTTATGCTAGATTTTTTTTGTTTATTTTTGACATTTCTTGTGTGAAATAACTTATAACAACAATTTTCCATTTTAATGGTAATTTATATTATACCTCGACCTCTTTTTCGGATATTACCAACCCAGCATATCATAAACTTTAACAAACCAAGTGTACCGGATTGGTCTTATTTGAATCAGAACATGCTCTGTGCCAATACTATGAACAAGACAGGAATAATCATCACTACCTTCACAGAGTAAATGGGGATACAATTGCCCCGAGTCATATTATCAACCACCATTCCAACATTCAGCCTTTTATTTTCCTAGTCATGATCAACCAATAGAAGAAAAATCTGAGGCTATGAAAAGTATAGAAGCCATGATTGAGTCCCAAGAATAAAAGCTGAAATGATGGACTCACAATTCCCACAAGACTCCCAAATCTAAAATCCTTGCTCCATGTTCCAAGTCCCATACAAGAAAAAGAACCTATGGACTCAGATAGGAGTATGAAAAATCTGATTCAGTCTGAAAATAAATTTAACCAATCTGTTAATAGGCTAGAAGCATAAATAAGTCATTTTATCATCATAATGAAAGAAAGAAATGAGAAAACTCTTCTTAACACATGTTCGACCATTCCCGATTGCGCTAGTCACATTGATAGGAATGAAGAATATTTGTATCTTGGAGACATTGATCAAGACTAAATTTCATCACACAAATTTGAACTTGACCAATTCCAAACCTTAGACAAATTGGCAAGTTTTTATTCAATGAGATTAAACTTGAATGTGAATGTGACCCCGATACCCAACCTTGTGATTCAGTTATCATCTTCGAATCCATGTTGATTCCGGTATCATTACTCAATTTGGACCACTTTTCGGAGCCAACATTTATTCCCATACCTATAGATCTAGAAATTGAATCACCAAATTTGAATTGTCACATTCATTGATGGGAGAAGAATGTGAATTCCAATTCTTTGATTTGGACTCAACTCTTGAACCAAAACTGACTCTCGAACCTAAAGTTGATTTTCCCGAGTTTGTATTGGTTCCCGAACCTATCACTCTTTGAATCCAAGTCAATCATTCCATCAAGTCACATTCTTTTGCTGGACATAGGTATAGACCATAATGACTCCGTGATGATTTTTCAAGACTGGTCATGTAAGGAGAATGAGTTTCATGATAGGATCTTTCATGATCTTATTCTTATTCATATTAGAGATTGTAATTATGTATATAGAAAAGAAGTCAATAAAGGTGGGTTCCGTGAACCACCACATTATCTTAATTGGGTCACAATGCTTAGCCCAATCTGACCACCACTGGAACCACCACCTTAAGGTAATATTTTCTTCTCTTTCTTCTTTTTCATATATTTATGCATTCATTCATATATTGAGGACAATGCGTGACATAAGTGTGGGGGAGGGTTTAGCCATAACATAGATTTTTCTATTTAAAAATTAAAAATAAAAAAATTAACATTTTCTTTGCCTTTAAAAACTTTGAAAAGAAGAACAATATTTTGACGATTTTTTTGTAAGAAATTAAGTCAATTTTAAGGAATAGAAAAATCATAATTAGGATTTCTTATACTTGATCAAAATAAGATTATTAGTTTGATTTCTAGGGTTAGGAAGAAAACTTGAAAAAGTAGTTTAGTCTTGATCTTTACTTTGATGAAATATGCAACTTTATAACACTTACACATTTAGGGTTCAAAAACAAAGATTCTTATACCTTATTGAAAAAAAGAAAATATATATATATATATCAAAAAAAATCCTCTGATTAAGCTAGGTACTTGTGCCTCATAAAGTATAAGTATTCACGTCTAAAAGTGGTCCATATAATAAATAAAATTCTTAGTTTTATGACCTTGTTTGCTCGAGCCCTTAAGTCCTTGGGGTGTTTTCTAACCCAGTGCCCTAAGGCCGTCCGTTTGGGTGTCATGACTAAAGGCTTGCTACATGGGCAGATTAGAAAGCCTAAGAGAACTAAAAAATAATTTCACAAAAAATACAAAATATAAAAAATAAAAATAAAATAAAGCATAAGAGTTAGAGTTAAAGAACCCCTAGTCAAAATTTCACGGTCACAAAGGTGCATATGACTTAGGATAAAGTAATGGACTAGATAAGAAATACAGTTTGACTCTTTACCTTGATTGATAACAAGTTTTTGAATAGACACTAAGTTTAAGAATGAAAAATTCGATTTTCCTTTATCTATAGACTACTTGAACTCTTTTAATAATATTTCAAATATTTTCTTTCTTTTTAAAATGCTTTTCGAAAATACCAATACTTTGTTTCTCTTTCTTTTTGGATTTGTGGGTGTAATCTACTGAAAACTCTCACGAGACAAAATTCGTCCTCTAGGGATAACCTAGAGGTTTAACGGCTTGTTGCACATGCTAAGTGCAGCCATGATTTCTACGAATGTAAGTTAGATTAGTTCTGCTTTATTGTTTTGCTCGAGGAAGTGTGGGGGTGTGTTTGGACACATATATTGCATATTTGTTATTACATTCCTGCACCAATTCTATAATAAATCATACAATTATACTGTCTTAGTACCTAATTTGTGCAGGATATGATGGGAGAAGATAAATCACAAATTCAAGCTAACTAAATCAGATTCTTGAGAGGATTTAAATCACAATTAAAGATTGAGCATATCATAGAGGATAAACCCAGATCTAATTTAGTTAAAATTAGATTTTTGAAGATCTAGCTGGTTAGCTTGGAGAATCAATGAGGATAAACGACAATAGAGGTAAGTCACAAAGTCCAAAGGAAACCCTATCAATATACAAAGGGATATCTAAAGGATTGGATGTATATTTAAAAGATTTAGATAAATAAGACAAAATTCAACTGAAGTTTAAGGAATAAATAAATATTTATCTCCAACAATATCTCTAACTTTATAAAAAGATCTTCTCTGTTAGCAAGCGATTTTGTCAATATCTTCAACCTTATCAGAAGATCTTTTTTTTGTTGAGATAGCGATTTGGTCTCATCCTCAAGCGCACTCTCCCCTCCCCATTTCTCCTATAAATACCTGCAAATTCAGAGGCAAAACGAACAAAAAAGCAAAGAATCAAATAGATTTTTGTATAGGTTTAACTTAGGTTTTTCGTTCTCTTTTAAATGTAAATTTTATTTTTTTATGTAACTGAGATCGAAGAATAATTTCATGGGAGAACAAGAGTGATGCTTGTATTGATAGTGACACCAGTGTAAGTATTCTTCCTTTCTTTCATTGTTATTTAATTCAATCGAAGTTTCTTTTCTACTCTTATATTTTTTGCTTCTCTCTTCTGTGCTTGTGAATCCAAACGACTCCAATAGCTTTAAAGTTGCCTCACCCTTGTAAGTGTCGTTGATGGCCTATGTTGATGAACAACTATTTCTATGGTAGTATAGCTTGAACTTTCATTTCGTAATGTAGATTAGGAATAGGAAAGATCTCATTTATCATGCTTCACTCGCCTTCAAGTAAAGGTACATCGTTTACAAGGATTTCAGGTAAGTCATCAACCAGAAGAGGTAGGTAAGTTCTTTAGTTTTCTTTTTCTTTCTTTTAATCCTTAGTTTAGATTATCATTAACTCTCAACTCTATTCACTTTTTCACTTTTTTTTGTATAATTTCATTTTCTATTTTCTCCACATTCTCAATCTACCACTTTCTTCTTAACTATAACTCTTTTTCATTTTCTTTTCATGAACTAAAAGAAAAACTTTAACTATTTTTTGTGAATTAAATACAACTTACAAAAAGCTTCCATCGCTAGTTCCTCCTTATGGATCATGACCCACATAGTCACTCGCTATAGCGGTAGCATTAAGCACTTACACACTTCTATTATAAAGTTCTAAAATTATGTATTTTCTGTGCAGCTTTGAACTCAATCAAATAGCAGACGAATACTTCATCAATGAAGCACCCCCTGCAGAAGATTTCGTCAGTATTTCAACCATATAGCTTTGCAAATGCGGCTTTGGCCGCGCAAATGCGAATTTTCTAAGGCTTCCTGTGCTATGCTTTCAAGAGCAGAGGCACAGGTCAATTTTGTATATTTTGCAGCAATGACTTTCCAGAGATTTGTTCCTGCACACAAAAACAGAGAAGCAAACTGTTAATCCTTGAAAAATACCATTCCCTCCCCGGCAATGACACTAAAATTTATTTGTTAATAAACCCAAGATGTTGAAATATGTTATCTGAAATCAAAAATATTTCTCTGGCTTCTCCCAATTTAACCGCTATAGCAAGTGGCTATACGGGTCGTGATCCACAAAGAGGATGCTAAGAAACTTTTCGGTATGTTTCTCAAAGAAATTTTCTTCTCTGCTTCAAAAATAAGTTAAAAAGAAAAGAGAGAGAGAGAGAGAGAAGAGATTGGTGTTTGTTGGTTGTTTGAAGGTTAGTTTTGGAGAATGTTTAAAACGCACAGGAGAAGAAGAAAGCTAGGGTTTGAAGAATGGTTAAAGCACACGGGAGAAGAAAATAAGTTTAAAGAAAACCAAGAAAAATCAAGTAAAAGAAGTAAAGCAAACACTAGGAACTAAGATTAAAAAGTTTGGTCTTTAAGAGAAGAAAACTCAAGGCTCACTAATCATCTATCACCACTTACTAACCTTCTTAAGGATATGTGCCTCACTTTAGATCATTAGCAAGAGTTTCACCTTTTAGTTTGCAAGAGCATCAAGTTAAAAAAATAAGATGGTGATAAAGATTCCTACTTTCATCAACACTTCATCAAAATTAAACAATAATCTATCAAGATGTACCAAGCATAGAATAAGAATAAAAGTTGACTAAGTGTTAGATTAGCAAGTAATAAGTTAGCACCCATCCTCATATGCCTTCAAGAACACCCACAAAATAGCAAGGGCTTGAATTTAAGCATACATTTGATTCAAGTGGGTTCATGATATCAATAAAACGTTAGAGTTAGTAGCAATGAAGATTAGTGAGCCATGACAGAGAGTTAGATCATCATATTTGAATAAAAGCAAATAGAAAACAAGTAATTGAAAGGAGCATTTTGAAATGAAATAACTCCAGAAGATATTGAAGAAAATGCTGATGCTTATATTCAGTTGTCATTGTAATATCTCTAGTTTAAAATACTGTATTTTTATTTTTTAAGTATTTATTTTATTATTATTTGTTAACTTAATTTATGACTTGTTATTATTGTTAAATATATAAATTTTTTTTGAGACTAAATCATAATTTGGATTAAATATATATATAATCTTACCATTATTACTTATTAATATTGTTATTACTAATTATTATTATATCTATATTATCCTTATTATCGTAAATTGTTATTATTAGTAATAGTTGTTATTTATATTATTATATTAAGATTATTATTGTTATGATTAATTACTAATACTATTGTTATTATTATTTATTATCATTATTTCTATTGCTGAGAATTAGTATTATTAATATTATTATTGATTATCATAGTTTATATACATTATTATTATAATTATTGTTGTGTTATTGTAATTATGTTCATATTAGTATGATGGTTATTGTGTTTATTGATTAATCCTATTACCCTTTACACATACTCATAATCCAAATCCATTTTCATATCCCCGAACCCATTATCTAAAACCCACCAACTCTATAGCCATTAGCCCGTTAACTCATTCATATCTTAAATCTTAACTAATAAATCCTAATCCAAATCCTATTTAATTAAATATAATCCTAACTATATAATCCTAACATTATCCTAATTTAATCTTTATGTCCTTCAACTTCAACTCACAGCCGCCCATTCCTAATTTTCCTCTCTTCACCACACCTACACCAGCGCAGGTGCCAAGCATCCCTCCTCCACCCAGGGCTCCTTCTACCTTCGCCGGAGCACCGCCATTCCCCAGCACCACCTCCTCCGCATCTTCTCGAAGCAATCAACCCCAGCGAATCTCAATGGCCGGCCATCCACAACATCGGCCACCGCATCTCGCCTCACAAGCCCTGACCTCCATTACAAACACCATCTCTGGCAGCCGTAGCAACTCCACCTCCATGGACTTTTCCTCTCCTGCTTTCACCCCACCACGGCATGCCACCGTCTCCACCTGCGCGAACTGATTAGTATTCATTTTTTACATTATTTATATCACATGTTCCCATTTATTCGTTAATAAAATGTAGGTTTCTAATGAATTTTCTCTTAATTTTTAGGTCCACAATTTAATGGAGAAGAAGACTAAAAATCCTAATTTAATTAGGATTTAATGAAGATTATTCGAAGCCCAATCCATGAAGCCCAGTTCTGTAATGAACTAGAGGATATTCGGGAGAATAAGAAGCCTCTAATGGATACCTGGACAGAGCCAGGCTGTCAGAGCAGACGCTTGTGTAACAGCCGAGATTCTGCTGGGGAAACGCGGCTTTAGCCGCGTTTTCACAGCAACTCTCTGATCGTTGATGTATCGCTTTTTTCTACGGCTGCAATTGATTGGATCTAGGGTTTTGAGGCTATAAATATCCCTTTGGCTCTATGAGAGGGATAGTTAGAGAATTAAAGAAGAATTTTAGGAATTTCTTTAGGATTTTCTTCGAACTCTTGTGTAATTTTCTTTTCTCTTTATTAGTCTAAAAAATAGAGAAAGAGTGAGAGTTCTGTAGTTGACTATACAAGCTCCTTCTTCTTCCTCATCTAATTTTCTTATTATTTTACAAGCTTCCTTCTTTCTGTGCAAATAGTGTAATGATGTTTATTTCCTTGCATTTCAATCCATGTCTAGCTAACTTCTCCATTAGCATGGCTAACTAACTACTAACCTCTAACTATTTGATTGATAACCTACATGAATCAATAAGCCTCACAAAGAGCCTTATGCAAGTAAGAGCTATGGATGGCTAACGATGAAGAGTTCTAACTCTAACACACTAACATGAAGCTAATTCTCCTATTTCATGCTTACCTATATGTTCTAGATGATCTATTGATGTGCTAACCTTGTTTTGTTTGGAGCATTAGAGAATACCTATTCATCCTTGTTGATACTGATCGTGCAAGTATAGTTCACCCCATTCTCACCTTAAAATGGATCTTGATTGGGTGACCTTCAAGTTTTTGCCGCGTAACGCAAGGTGATGGGGGAAGAACTTTCATTCGTTATCCCACATGACAAGTTCTTATAGCAAAAGAGTGGTGAAGACTAAAGATCCATTGTGAGGCTCTATCAACAAGAAAGTGGTTAGTGGGAACCATTACTAGGAAGTTAGCCATGCATTTTTACCATCTTAAAAGAAAATTTCACTTTTCCCTTTTTTCAAACTTTGCTTTCTAAGTTCTTTTCTTCAAAGCCTATTTTCAAAACTTGTTCTCGTTTTTAATTTTTCTTTAATCAACACTCCTTTCATTTTTAAAGTTTTTTCCAAAATTGTTTTCTTTTTTTTTTTAACAACTTGTTTTCTACTTCTTCGTATCAACTTCTTCCGCATTTCTTTTTCACTTTACATTTCCACAAACCAACCTTTTACTTTGTTTTCACCTACCATCAAAACAATTCTTCTCTTCTACTTTTTCATTCTTTTTGAAACAAAGAAGGAACTTTAAGTAAAATAAGAAAACCGAACACAAAGCTTCTGTCACTCCCACTCCTTGTGGACACAACTCGTTTAACTTCTTAGCTATAATGGTGGTTTCAAGGGAATAGTAGCACATTTTTAATAACATAATTCTCTTTCAATCTCAACCATTTTCATGCACCATTTTCCCTTTGAACAATTTTTGGCGCCATTGTCAGGGAGGGGTAACAGTTTTCTCTTGTTTTTGAACTAAACAAGCTCTTCTCTATTTCATGTTACAGGTTTTGAAATCAAGAAATCAAGAACAGGAAAAGCATATAAGTGGCCTTGGGCCTCTGCTCTTGACAGCAGAGACCAAGTAGCCTCAATTCTGTCATGAAAACGCGATTTTTGTCGCACTTCCATGGTAATTTTGAGTGCCTACTCATAATCTTTTTTGCAGGGCCGTTGGCTTTGCAAAATTAGCTTTCTGCAAGTATTATTTTTCTTGTATGCCATCACCAGTATACTAGTAATAAACCAATAGTAAAAAATGTGTTGTAAATTTAAAAATCAGTTTAGACTCTAGCATCTAGGGTATGTGTCTTTACGATTCGTTTAAATTACTATTGAAGAGTGCTGGAGCAAGGTACATACACAGCTCATTGCATATAGATCAACTCCTTGGCTGAATTATCTGCTTTGAGTGTATCTTATTCTGAATATCTTGAACACTTGCACAAAATCGATTTTAAGGACAACACCCAAATAAACAAGATAAGGTGAGGAAGTCATTACCCTTTATCAGCCCAAAAATAATCTTCCAAGCACTCACAATCCCAAGCCTAATTTAAAACTTGATAGACGTTGGCCCCTAGGGACATCTAGACTCAATAGGAGATTGACCGAGGGTGAAACTTCTAAGCATCATACTCTTGGGAAATCAGTGTCTAAGCTTTGGGATTAAGAGGTTAAGTCTCGAAAATACCGCTATTTGGCGTAATTAAGACCCCTTGCTTATGCACAAATACCTCCCACCGTATTTTGCCTCTACCTGACCGATTAGCTTGTGGTCGGATTCATACAATTACCTCCCCCGGGCAATCACCTAATTAGGAGTCATCTAGTCCAGAAACATTAGACTAGGCTTGGAGATTGCTTTTCTTTTCTTGTTTGTTATTTTTTCTTTTTTCGTTTGAATGTTGTTTATGGTGTAACTTTGCATGCAAGTGTGGTCAAGAGACCCGACAACTTCATAACTAATTAGAAAAACTTTGCAAGCAACTACACTACCCAAAAAATCACATCCAATCATGGTCAATCACATATCACTTCAGGATAAATTCTACCCCATCAGGACATCACTTCCTTCATGCATTCAGTTACCAGAAGCATGTGTTAACAACTTTGAGCTGACACTGCAATTCATAAACACTCTTCTAAAATTTCACGGTATAGAATTTGAGGATGCAAACTTCTTCATAAGGAAATTTGAAGAAGTGTGCTTGATGGTGAGAATCTCCCAACTAGGTGAAGATGCAATTAGACTCTGATTCATCCTATTTGCACTTAAGGACCTAGCAGAAAAGTGGCTTATAGTCTAGCGGTAGGCTCAATTTCATCTTGGGATGATTTTGTAAAATTTTTCTTGAAAAAATTTTACCCAATCCATAAGACCACTCTCATCTAGAAGAATATCATGCAGTTTAGACAGGAGCCTAATGAACCATTTTGAAAATACTTTGAGCGCTTTAAGGACTTACTTGCCCAGTGTCCACACCACGGCATAGAGAAATGGCAGCAGTGCCAGGTTCTTTATGACGGTCTTGATTGCCCCATGAAAACTCTCCATGAAATGATGCGATAAGAAGAATTCTTAAAGAAAGACGAGGACCAGGGATGAAATTTATATGAAGACTTAGCTGAAAAAATAATCCAATGGGAATCTTATTCAGATAAGTCTAAAAATCAGAATCCAACAACTTTCAAAATCAGACTCCACCTTAATAGAATCCTCTATAGCTGTAGAAGCCAAACTTACCCACTTGATAAGGAGACTAGAACTTTTAGAAGCAAAGGAACAAGGCATGGTAAACCAAGTCAACCCACCCCAAATAACAAATTCAGGCCGCACTTATTGCCATGCACTAAACCATGTCTTTGAAGAGTGTCCAGTTTACTTAGCTTAACAAATATTATCAGACAACATGAATGCAGTCTTTGCCAGACCAAATAACAATCCATACTTTACAATCTGGGATGGAGGAATCATCCCAATTTTTCATGGAGTCAAAACAGTCATGAGCAGCACAGACCAAATTTTCACAAATAATTTCCTACTCATAACTAGCAACTCATCTTTCAACCCAATTTCGAACCAAATTTTTAATCAAATATCCAGCCTAACTTTTAGCCAAATTTCCAACACCAAGGTTCACAACATTCTCAAAATCCTCTTCCAGAAAGAAAAATAACTAATTTGAGAAAGCCTTAGAAAACTTGTCCAAAACTCAAGTATCAATGATGAACAACCATAATCAAGCATCAGTAGGTTAGAGGTTAAGATTAGTCAATTGGCTTCACTTAGTAAAAGACAAAAGAAAGCATTACTAAGCCAATCATTGACTAATCCTAAGAACTCTTTCTAAATCCATGAGGTCCAAGATACTTGATTAGTCACATATATTGCATTTACATTGTCACCTTACCATACTTTTTAGCTAATAAAGCCTATTAATAGGTCTTCTTTTTCTTTGTTAAATGTAGGCCCAAGTGACAAAAGAAAGAAAAGAGAAACAAGCCCAAAAGCCCACCAAATTCTGATTTAATGCAGAATAAATTCGAAATGAAGAAATCAGGGCAAAATCTTAACATATCAAGAGGTTGAGAAGAATCCTCCCTGAATCAAGCGGTTAAAGCCACACAATCAAAGGCTGTTTCATCAACATTTGGAGCAGAAACAAGAAAACCAGTAGAAGATACGGGCAAAACATTAAACCAGGAGATCCCCCCTTTAGGTGTGGCCACCTGGCCACACCATGGCCACGAAAACGTGGCCCAAGCCGCGTTTCCGCGGCCAAGTTGAATCAGTTGGGGAGCGTTTGCTCCCCCAATATTCCCGGGATCCTCTCCTTTAGGTTTTTACCTATAAATACTGGTTTTGGCGAAAAAAATGTAGCGAAGACTAGGATTAGAATTTTTATTTATTCTTTAGGGATTTAGGCTCTTTGTTAGATAGTATAGAAGTTGTATTTTTGATTTATAATTTGTAGTTTAGTGCAAACACTAGAGAGAAGAGTGGAATTGAGTGTGTAATTCGTCTTTCAAGTGACAATCAAAGAAGCTTCTACTCGCTTGATCAACTCAACTCGAATTCGGTATGTTCAAGTTTGATTTTCATTCTATTGTTTGTTTTCATTTCGTAATGAGTAGCTAATTCATTTTTTGGGCTCACTAATGAACCTCTTCTATCCCTTCTCTCTTGACTGATTCCATAACAAGCAACATTTTTTGAAGCATAAAGTGCCTTAGTTAAAACTTTGTTCTTGAAAGCACATGAGGATTTCTTTACTTTAAACGTGTACTTTTCAAACACAATTCTCTTTGAACTGTTTTTATTCCATGCTCGCTTCTTCGCTCTTGATGGTTTAATATTCACTTCTTAATGATTTGTAATGAAAGGACTTAAGATTTAAATGAGATGATCTTATTTGTTTTACTTGGACATTAAAAGAAGCTAAAAGTTTATGGTTCATAATAAAAGTGATACAACCTAAATTTCCTTGAGATAAGTACATAGTTGAGTTAAACATTAGTGAGCCCGGATCTTCTCCTCTTATATCTAAAACAAACGAAATAATTTTCAAAGTTTATTTTCACCTTCTCCAAAGTCTTCTCTAAAGTTGCATTTTCTCTTTTAATCATCTCCTTCTTTTCATTCTCTTTTCAATTAAAAAACGAACACAATTCTTTATTTTTAAACAAATCACCAAAAAGCTTCCTTCGCATTCCTCCTCATGGACACGACCCGTTAGCCACAAGCTACACGGTAAATTCTTAAACTCTTTGATTGTTCCTTTCTTTTAGCAATCAATACTCAACCAAATCAATGCAATGATGTTCATATCTTAAGATCAGAAAAATAAGTGGACAACCAAGTTTCTTCACCACCAGTCACCACTCAACCAAAATCTAAATCAAACGAAGCTTCCACATCCACAAATTCCAAACCAAACACTTCAGGGAATGGAGAAAAAGAAAAAGAAAAGTCAGCTAAAGATGTGCATAAGCTTGTAGTACCTTTCCCAAATAGGCTAAAAAGCAATAAATTCAATGCACAAATGGAAAAGGTTTTACAAATATTCAATTAAGTAAAATCAATGTTCCACTTCCTGATGCCATACAACAAGTGCCTTCATATGTAAAATTTTTGAAAGACATGTGCACCAAGGAAAAAATAATGTCCCCAAAAAGGTTTTCCTAGACACAAACATTAGCGAATTGTTATCCAGGCCCATTCCTGTTAAATACAAAGGCCCCGAGTGTCCAATCATTGCATGTACCATAGGACAGACCACCATCAATAGCGCATTACTTGATTTGGGAGCAAGTATCAACTTTCTCCCCTTTTTCGTGTATCAACAGCTCTGGTTGGGCGATCTTCATCCAACACAAGTAACAATTCACTTAGCTAACTAATCAGTGGAGGTCCCCAAGGGGAAAATAACTGATGTTCTTATTCAAGCTGGGGAGTTTATCTACCTCGTGGACTTCATTATTCTAGAAACACAACCCGTTCTAAATCCAGTACTCCAAACTCAGATCGTTCTAGGAAGACCATTCCATACTATAGCAAATGCATATAAATTGTAAAAATGTTACGATGCGCTTAACATTTAGAAATATGACCAAAGAGGTAAATATTTTCCATCTGGGAACACAACCTCGGGACTTTAAAGACCAAACTTTAAAAGTAAATTTGAAAGAAGGCTTAATAAGTGAGCATGAGAAGAACTAGAATATGAACCTCAATATGAGTTTGACTTGGAGTAGGATGACTTCAATCTTGATCAAATTGTAGATTTTACGGTAGAATAGGCCACAATCTCAAGTTTAACTCCTTTGAGTCTTGAACCAGTAGATTTACCTCCAAATGAATAAAATTCTTCCTCTGAATTGAAAGCTCTTCCCGATCACCTCAAGTAGGTGTACCTAGGAGAGAAGGAAGCTCTTCTGGTGATCATCGCTTCTCACTTAACTGAGAAACAAGAAGAGGATCTTCTTGTCATGTTGAGGCACAACAAAGAAGCCATTAGCTGGACAATGGCTAACATCAAAGGACTTAATCCATTAATTGTTCAACACCGCATCCATTTGATTGAAGAAGCTAAACCAAAATGTGATCTACAGCGTAAGCTGAACCCAATAATACAAGAAGCCATTTGAGTAGAAATACTCAAGTTATTAGACAATGGGATAATCTATCTTATATCTGATAGTCAGTGGATTAGCCTGGTCCACGTTGTGCCCAAACGACTGGCTTTATAGTGGTAAAAAATGAGAAGAAAGAATTAATGCAAACACGTCTTCTTACGAAGATTCGAGTTTGCAATGATTATCGCAAATTGAACTCTGCCACTTGTAAAGACCACTTCTCTCTTTTATTCATTAATCAAATGTTGGAAAGACTGGCTGGGCATGCATACTATTGTTTCCTGAATGGATATTCTAGGCACAACCAAATCCCGATTGCCGCTGAAGATCAAGAAAAAATCACGTTCACCTGTCCATTTAGGATATTTGCATACCGTAGGATGCGATTTGGATTATGCAACCCAACAATGTTTCAATGTTACATACTTAGCTTGTTCTCAGACATGGTTGAACATTTTCTGGAAATATTCATGAATGATTTCTCAATTCATGGAGATTCTTTTGACCAATGCTTGCATCATCTAGAATTAGTTCTTAAATGATGTACAAAGAAAAACATGACACTAAATTGGAAAAGGTGTCATTTTATGGTCAAAAAAAGAATCATTCTAGGGTAGGAAGTTTCAAGCTAAGGAATTGAGGTTGATAAGGCAAAAGTTGAAGTGATTGCCAAACTTCCTGAGCCAAAATACATAAAAGACATCAAATCTTTTCTAGAGCATGCCAAATTCTATAGAATATTCATCAAAGAATTTATCAAGATTGCAAGACCATTGACGAATCTATTAGCAAAATATGTGACCTTCTATTTTGACGAGGGATGTCAAAAGCATGGAGAGATTAAAACAAAAACTTGTCTCTGCTCCAATCATTTTGGCACCTGATTAGACAATACCGTTTGAAATCCTGTGTGATGCCTCTGATTTTGCTATCAGCGCTGTTTTAGGACAACGTATTGATAATAGACAACAAGTGATTTATTATGCGAGTAGAACTTTGAATGACGCACAACTCAACTACACAACGACTGAAAAAAAGTTTTAGCTGTAGTCTTTACTTTGAAAAAATTTAGATAATACCAACTCGAATCCAGAGCAACCGTGTTCACGGATTATTCTGCCCTGAGGTACCAATGGCAAAGAAGAACGCTAAAGCAAGATTCATTCATTGGATCCTTCTTTTTAAGAGTTTGACCTTAAAATAAAAGATAAAAAAGGCGTGGAAAATTTTGTGGTGAATCATCTGTCTCGTATCCCCAATGCACCTGTTGAAACAACACTAATAAATGAAGATTTTCCTGACGAGCACATCCTAGCTATATGTTACGAGCCTTGGAATGCAGATATTGTGAACTATCTTGCCACCAGACAAATACCTTCTGATTGGTCTAGTCAGGATAGACATCATTTCTTCGCTCAAGTACGGATCTTCTTTTGGGAAGAACCGTATCTCTTTAAATACTGTCCTGATCAAATCATTAAACGGTGTCTTCCTGAAGATGAACAAAGGAGTGTGCTAGCATTTTGTTACGAGCTTGCATGTGATGGACACTTTGGTCCACGCAAGACTGCTGAAAAAGTCTTAGCCTACTCTTTTCAAAGACTATCAATTTTTGCAAGTTGTGCAAAAATTGTCAATTGACGGGTAGGATTTCAAGAAGAGACATGATGCCCTTAAGCCTCATTCTTGAAGTAGAAATTTTTGATGTTTAGGGTATCGACTTCATGGGATCATTTCCCATTTTCTTTGGCAACCAGTACATTTTGGTTGCAGTTGATTATGTGTCAAAATAGGTATAAGCATTGCCAATTAGGACAAATGACAACAAGGTTGTTGTCAAATTTCTAAAAAGGAATGTCATCTCCTGCCTTGGTGCCCCCGTGTGATAATAAGTGACAATGGGTCGCACTTCTGCAATAGAGTTTTTGAAGCCCTAATGCGCAAGTGCTCAATAACACATAAATTATCCAAGGCGTATCATCCTCAAACCAACGGGTAGGTTGAGATTACAAATAGACAAACTAAAGTCATACTGGAAAAAATTGTTGGACAAAACCGTAATGGTTGGTCTATAAAACTTATAGATGCACTATGGGTTTATCAGACTGCCTACAAGATTGTCCTCGGTGTATCCCCGTATCAAGTAGTATTTGTTGGCCCAATGGCCTTCCACTCTAGTTTTGATGATGATCAACTCATGTAGTTATGTTTACTAATATTCTTGTGTTTCTAAGTTTCAGATCATTAACAGGATATTAGTTGGTGATTAGCTTCAACAAGGAGTTTAGAAGCTATTCATGGTGATTCCAGGGCCAAAGCTTCAAGTTCACACTTTGTCTAGCCCATGGATGGAGTTTTGGAGCAAGTCTACTTGAAGATGATGATCGTCAAGAAGACTTAGGTATCCTAGTTTAGATAGAGTTTTTAGATCCATTTGTAAAGCTTAGTTTAGTTGATATGCTCAAGTGAACACAAAACACACACGTTTTATGATTTGATATTTGGTTTTTATGAATAGTTGATCAAAACAAGTTTACATATGGTATATGTATAGTAGATGTTTTCTATTTATACATACATGCTTTAACTTGGTAAACAAACTTATTTTGATATCCCTATTCATGTTTTGGAAAAATCAAGTTTGACAAAATACAGGTTTTGTTTTTGATAAAATTTGCAAGACTCTAAAATGAATTGATATGTTGATATATTGTCTTGAAATTTTATCACATGTTTATGTTTTAACATAAAATGATAAAACAAGTTTTAGAAAAACAATTTTTTAGAAAAACAGTTTTTATTGTGATTAAAACTATTTTTAGATTTACTGTGATTTTATGGGATTTTTATTGAGTGAAAAGACCTATTTTCAAATCCCGTATCTGTGCAGTTCTGCACTGTGCCTGCCAGGCCAGTACGGTCGACCGGACCGGTCGACCGCACCAAGGGCCGGTCGACCGGGCCGGTCGACCGATGTGCACAGACGTGCACGTCTGTTAGGCACAGTGGACGGTCGACCGGGCCGGTCGACCGGGTTGAGAGCTCTGCTCTCGGGAATTTTCGGTCGACCGGACCGGTCGACCGCTGCTGCCCAACGGTCACATTTTTGACCGTTGGCGGTCGACCGGGCCGGTCGACCGGCAGTTGGTCAGACTGCCACATCAGCCTAACGGCTAGTTTTTCTAGGGGCTATATATACCCCATTTCTCCATTGTTTTGAATAAGAATTTTTGAGCTAAAAATTTTCAGTTTTCTGAAGAGTTTAAAAGAGTTTTTAAAAGAGTTTTTAAACCAAAAAGATTTCATCTTATTTATTTTTGGGTTTTTGGAAAATCAAAGAAAGCTAGGGTTTTGGGAGATTGTTTTGTTTTTCATTTTCTATCATTTACAAGTGATTTCCCAAATAGTTTTTCTTTGTTGCTGGTTTCCAAAAACACCTTGTTTCCACACTTGAGCTATCACCTATCCTAATCTATTTAGGATCTAGTTTTTGTGGAAAAGAAAAGAGAAAAGAAAGAAAGATTGTGTTTGTGGTCTTTGTAACCACTTATTGTAAACCCTCCTTGCTTTTGTGAATCCCTCTTCGGTAGAGGTGATCGGAGTGGTATTGGTTTGGATTCCTCTTTGGTAGAGGTGATTGTGTTTGTTGTGAGCCTCTTCGGTAGAGGTTGTTGTTGTTATTGTTTGTTGTTGGCTACGGGCCGTATCCCTCTTCGGTAGAGGTGGATTGTGGTTGTATAGCCTCGGTGGCTTTGTAAAGTTGAGAGAGGAGTTTGGTGCTTCTTATAGTGGATTGGGAAATCCTACACGGTGGTGTAGGCGGGGATGTAGAGCAAGGTGCTCGAACCTCGAAACAAATCTTTGTGTTTGCGTATTGATCCATTGTCTCTCTAACTCTCTCTCATTTACTTTGTGCAAGCATCATTCATTCATTGCATACATATCTCATACATTGCTTGTGTTGTGCATATTTCATATTGCCTTGCATTTATTCATATTGCTATTCATTCTTATATGCTTGGCTTGATTGTGTGTATTTTATATTGCTTGGATTGCTTGTGTGTGTGCCTAACTTATACTCATCCAACAAGAGCTTCACATAGCACCTCAACCCATTTCAAGGGGAATCAAGAGGAGTTAGTCCAGAGCCTCGCAAGGGGAATTCGGCTACACTTGTTGTATTGTATTAGTTTGTGCATAATTTGCATTAGCTTCCGCACTTAGCGCACTTAGTTTGCATTTAATTTATTAGATTAGCACTTACACCTATTCACCCCCCCTCTAGGTGTTTTTCAATTGGTATCAGAGCTAGTGCTCCTGATACTTAGGCTTAAATTCCTAGGAGTGATCCATTTGCTTGCTAATCTCATTTGCATTTGTTTGTTTGCACATTCATATATAGTTTACCATGGTCTTCATGACCCCTCCTAGCTTTGATCCTTCCAACATTGATGTTTGGAAGTATAGGATGTCCATGTACCTAAAGACCCTAGGTTTGCATGTTTTCCTTGCGGCCACCAAGAGATGTTATCTTGGTAATTGCAATCATATAGGGGCCAATGCACAAGCCCTAGAGGCTATTAGAAGCACTTTGCCTAAAGAATATCTTTTATGTGTTTCTAACTTTGATTCCGCTTTTGTAGTGTGGAACAAATTGACAACCACCACCACCTCCAAGCTTCAATTGCCAATCCAAGAAGAGGAATCTAGCGGAGAATCCGAGCCACAACAATGCTATATGGTCCAAGGGAATGACTCCCTTGAGGTACACTCGGAAACTCCATTAGATAGTGATGATGATGCTAGTTCTTCAAATGATCATATTGATGCCCATGCTTTGAATGAAGAACTTTCCATTGTTTGTGAAAAACTAATTGAAAAATATAAGATTTTGAAAAAGAAAAGTCTAGAAATTGAAAAAGAAAATAAGTGTTTGCATTCTAGACTTGATTGTGTTTTGCAAGAAAAGGTTGAGGTCCATAATGAGAGGGATTCATTAAAATCTCAACTTGATCTTGCACTTAAAGAAAATAACTTTTTGAAAAATAAAAATGATTGCCATGTTCTTTTGAAGAAAAATGAAAACTTGTCTTCAAAAGTTGATTTTGTTTTAAAGGAGGATGTTGCTTTGAAAAATAAAATCACTTCAATTTCTAAAGATTTGGATGCATGTTTAAAGAAAAATGAATTTTTACAAAATAAGATGGATGCACATGTTTGCCATGCTAGTGTAGCTTCTTCATCTAGTCTACCTAATGCATGTACCTCTTCTTCTAGGATCAATGATGATATTTGTATGTTAAAGAAGAGAGTAGATTGTTTGGGCTCCACTATGAGCCAATGTGCCATGAACCACACACGGTTGGAAACCTTGGTTCGAAAGAAACAAGTTCCATCCTTTATGCATGCACACCCATCACGACATACACATGCTTCACACGGACACCATCAACACAAGTATGCTCATGTGTACACATGTACACATTGTGGACGTAAGGGCCACCTTGCTAAATTTTGCTATGATAGATTACATACTCCAAATTTAGCAAAGAACTTTATTTGGGTTAGAGAAGGGACTAACCCCCATGGACCCAACAAGAAGGTATGGGTACCAAAGACCACCCCTCCTATTATTTTTGATGTAGGTGTGGGCTCTCACATGACGTGAGAGTGATGACACCTTGGAGTGGATGCGTTCCGGACTTCAAGGAAATCTATTGGATGCATCACTTTCAAGGGAAGATTTGGTGGAGATGACCACCATGTTTTGGAGACAAGGAGAGTTGCTTCTTCGGTTTTGGTAACAATCCTTTACTCCCATTTATTGTTTACATGCTTTCCATGTTTTAATGTTTATAGCATGTTTTGATGTCTATGGATTAGTATGTTCATTCCATATTTATTAGATCCTTGACATACATATATAGTATTTGAGACACACATGCTTATTTGAACCCATATTTAGTGTTCTCACTTTTGTTTAAGCTATAATGTACATCATGAATCTAATACATGTGAATTTACATAGTAATCTGTTTTAGTTTTATCATGATGACTTTTATATTTGTTTTGATGCTTCATATTTTGAATATATGTTTAAGTGTTAGTTTTCATTAAGACTAGTTATATACTTGTACATAGAATGGGCCACAAACAAATCTATATATGTTTGGGATTGAATGCTTGTTTGTTCCCATTAGATGTGCTAGTATAGTCTAGTTTTGATGATTCATACATTTCAAACTTGTATTCCATTTTTGGATTTGTTTTATGATTGTGTGTTTCACTTCATGTATATGTTTGTATTGCCAAACTTTAAGATATACATGTATACCCCTTGAGTCATTTGCCTTTCATGCAAATCTATATTTGGACTCAATTGTGTTTAGGGATATGTATGTATACTTCATGTTTGACAATTCATACATATACCTTGAAATGAAATTTGTTGTGATGAAAATTTAGTTTTTCATGTTTCATGTATTTATGTTTAACTTCATGTATATGTCTACCTAGTTCAAACTAATCTTATACATATACATCTTTTTGAGCCACGTGCCTTAATGCATATATCTAGTGGACTCGTTGAGTTTTGGATATGTATGTACATTTTAGCTTGTATTAGACATACATATGCCTTGAAGACTAAATAAGTAGTTTTATATGATTTTTCATGTTTTTGATGGAATTATGTTTTAAGGAATAATTAAGCTTAATGAAATATTTTTCATGATTATGATCTTCACATATTATTTGTACACTCATATCTATTGCTCATGTTTTTGTTTTTCATGAGTTATGCTTTATTGGTTAGAGTGATGATTATCATGTGAATTTCATTTTTGTTTTATTCCTTGCTTGAAGGATTTCGTGCTAGTTAACAAGTTTTCCATTTAACTAGTTGCGGTGTTCTTTATTTTGGTAGTGATTTTCAAACAAAACTACATTTTCAAATCTATCTTTGAAAAACCCCTACCATCCAAGGGCGGTAGGATGGGAGATCATGTTCATGTATGCCCTAAATTGAAAATCCTTAAAACTTGAACCATGATTGGGTGGTAGAGAATATGATGTATACACTTAAACTTATTGTTATGTAAATTGGTATCATTGAACTCTTTCAATTGGTATCATTTTGATCTTCTTGTATACTCATATATGTCTTGTATGTATGTATGCTTTAAATTCCAAGTATATCAATTTCTATTGGTATCTATCTTTCATACATATATATGTTTGTGTTTATGCTAGTGCTTGAGTTTCAATTTTGTTTAAATTGATTACTTTTAAATTGTTATCAAGACTATGCATGTCTTTAGTTTGTTTTTCATAAAGGGGGAGAAAATTTGATTTTGTATTTCAATTGGTATTTGTACTCCCACTCTTTATGATTAAAAGTTGTTATTTTGAACATATGATATCAACATCAAATTTGTTTATATATTTTCAAAATGAAATATATTCTTACAATTGGTATCAAAATTTGTGTTTAGACATTCAAAATTTGTTATGTTGTTTTACAATTGGAAATTTGTTATGTTTAATTACAATTGGTATTTTCAAAATTTTGTTTAAAGAAAATATTCAAAGTTTTGATTTGTATTTCCTATATGCAATGAGAGCTTAACATCTCTCTTACATATAGATTCATGTTGAGTATATTATAAATTGAGGAGCTTGACAACTCTTCTTTATATGATATACGTGTGTAGGGGGAGCTTCACATCTCCTCTTATGCATTACATAATATGTGTTATGTGAATTGGGGCTTGTCATCCCTTCTTCATGTAATTCATATGTGTAGGGAAGCTAACTTAGCGTCTTCCTCTTCATGAATGTATATAGCATATAACATATATTGATTCTTGTTTATTGGTATCAAGATGCTTCATTGACATATTTTTAATTGATATCATGTTTGTAGTCACCCCTTATTGATTTTGTTTTTTGTTTTAGACAAAAAGGGGGAGAACATTGTTTGCATTGTTTTGATTGACAAAAAGGGGGAGAAAGATTTTTACCCCTCATTTTATCTATGGTTTTGATTGTTTACCCTTTTGTTGATGATTGACAAAAAGGGGGAGAAGTATTTATGTTTTATATGAATATATTATGTTTTAATATCAAGAATATCAAGTTTAATCGTTTTATAGAGCTTGCTTTGTAATTGTTGTACTTGGTATCTAGAGTTTATATATGCTTCTTTATGTTTTTGCATATATTGAGTTCATGCATAAGCAAATAAACAATAAGATATGAAAAATATGTATGTCTCTTGTTTAGAATCATAAGCTTTCATTGCATATTTATTTATTCATTTGTTATGCATGAGTTAAGGGGGAGCTTCCTTGAAGCTTATCTTTAATCCATGCATATATAACTCCATGAGTTTTGTCATCATCAAAAAGGGGGAGATTGTTGGCCCAATGGCCTTCCACTCTAGTTTTGATGATGATCAACTCATGTAGTTATGTTTACTAATATTCTTGTGTTCTAAGTTTCAGATCATTAACAGGATATTAGTTGGTGATTAGCTTCAACAAGGAGTTTAGAAGCTATTCATGGTGATTCCAGGGCCAAAGCTTCAAGTTCACACTTTGTCTAGCCCATGGATGGAGTTTTGGAGCAAGTCTACTTGAAGATGATGATCGTCAAGAAGACTTAGGTATCCTAGTTTAGATAGAGTTTTTAGATCCATTTGTAAAGCTTAGTTTAGTTGATATGCTCAAGTGAACACAAAACACACACGTTTTATGATTTGATATTTGGTTTTTATGAATAGTTGATCAAAACAAGTTTACATATGGTATATGTATAGTAGATGTTTTCTATTTATACATACATGCTTTAACTTGGTAAACAAACTTATTTTGATATCCCTATTCATGTTTTGGAAAAATCAAGTTTGACAAAATACAGGTTTTGTTTTTGATAAAATTTGCAAGACTCTAAAATGAATTGATATGTTGATATATTGTCTTGAAATTTTTATCACATGTTTATGTTTTAACATAAAATGATAAAACAAGTTTTAGAAAAACAATTTTTTAGAAAAACAGTTTTTATTGTGATTAAAACTATTTTTTAGATTTACTGTGATTTTATGGGATTTTTATTGAGTGAAAAGACCTATTTTCAAATCCCGTATCTGTGCAGTTCTGCACTGTGCCTGCCAGGCCAGTACGGTCGACCGGACCGGTCGACCGCACCAAGGGCCGGTCGACCGGGCCGGTCGACCGATGTGCACAGACGTGCACGTCTGTTAGGCACAGTGGACGGTCGACCGGGCCGGTCGACCGGGTTGAGAGCTCTGCTCTCGGGAATTTTCGGTCGACCGGACCGGTCGACCGCTGCTGCCCAACGGTCACATTTTTGACCGTTGGCGGTCGACCGGGCCGGTCGACCGGCAGTTGGTCAGACTGCCACATCAGCCTAACGGCTAGTTTTCCTAGGGGCTATATATACCCCATTTCTCCATTGTTTTGAATAAGAATTTTTGAGCTAAAAATTTTCAGTTTTCTGAAGAGTTTAAAAGAGTTTTTAAAAGAGTTTTTAAACCAAAAAGATTTCATCTTATTTGTTTTGGGTTTTTGGAAAATCAAAGAAAGCTAAGGTTTGGGAGATTGTTTTGTTTTTCATTTTCTATCATTTACAAGTGATTTCCCAAATAGTTTTTCTTTGTTGTTGGTTTCCAAAAAACACCTTGTTTCCACACTTGAGCTATCACCTATCCTAATCTATTTAGGATCTTATTTTTGTGGAAAAGAAAAGAGAAAAGAAAGAAAGATTGTGTTTGTGGTCTTTGTAACCACTTATTGTAAACCCTCCTTGCTTTTGTGAATCCCTCTTCGGTAGAGGTGATCGGAGTGGTATTGGTTTGGATTCCTCTTTGGTAGAGGTGATTGTGTTTGTTGTGAGCCTCTTCGGTAGAGGTTGTTGTTGTTATTGTTTGTTGTTGGCTACGGGCCGTATCCCTCTTCGGTAGAGGTGGATTGTGGTTGTATAGCCTCGGTGGCTTTGTAAAGTTGAGAGAGGAGTTTGGTGCTCCTTATAGTGGATTGGGAAATCCTACACGGTGGTGTAGGCGGGGATGTAGAGCAAGGTGCTCGAACCTCGAAACAAATCTTTGTGTTTGCGTATTGATCCATTGTCTCTCTAACTCTCTCTCATTTACTTTGTGCAAGCATCATTCATTCATTGCATACATATCTTATACATTGCTTGTGTTGTGCATATTTCATATTGCCTTGCATTTATTCATATTGCTATTCATTCTTATATGCTTGGCTTGATTGTGTGTATTTTATATTGCTTGGATTGCTTGTGTGTGTGCCTAACTTATACTCATCCAACAAGAGCTTCACATAGCACCTCAACCCATTTCAAGGGGAATCAAGAGGAGTTAGTCCAGAGCCTCGCAAGGGGAATTCGGCTACACTTGTTGTATTATATTAGTTTGTGCATAATTTGCATTAGCTTCCGCACTTAGCGCACTTAGTTTGCATTTAATTTATTAGATTAGCACTTACACCTATTCACCCCCCCTCTAGGTGTTTTTCAGTATTTGAAAAACCCTACCATCTGCCGGTTGAGTTGGAACATCGTGCTTTATGGGTAATGAAGCAACTCAACTTTGATTTAATTAAAGTCGGTGATTTATGAAAACTGCAAATTTCATAATTAGAGGAGATACGAAATGAAGTATATGATAATTCTAGAATCACCAAAAGCAGAACTAAAATTTTTCATGACCGCTCCATACACTGAAAAAATTTTGTCCCAAGACAAAAAGTTCTACTTTATAATTCCAGGCTTCATCTTTTTGCAGGCAAATTAAAAACCCGATGGTCAGGTCCCTTCACAGTACAAACTATATTTCCCAATGGTGGAGTGGAGATATCTGATCTAAGAAGTGTATTTTCAAAGTAAATGGCCAGAGATTGAAACCCTTCTTGACCATTGAACCTAAACCTTCTGAAGCACAAGTTGTGGTTCTCATAGACCCAACTTATGACTGAATCAAGTCGACAACAATCATCCCTTTGCATTACAATTGAAAATTTAATAAAAGGGAAATCAAATAAAATAAAAAACCCATAAAAAATATAAAAATGAAAAACAAATAAAAATTAGGACCCGATTGTAAAAAAAATCCAGTAGGACTTTTTCTTGTGTATATATTCCATATTTTCTCTAAAAATAAAAACTCAAATCCTAGTATACGAATTTTCGCCTATACCTAGAGCTAAATAAAGAAACTAACCTTTTTTCTCCCTCCATAAAAACCCTCTCATCCTCTCTTCCGTGCCCCAAATCTAGACCTAACCTCAAATATGAAGAGAGAGCGCTGCCTCGCGCGAAACCCAACCTCCAGTCTCCTCCAATCTGCCACGGAAACCCTTAGAAAGCCCTGGATCCATGGCCCTTCTGTCGTCTCCAGAGCGCCACCAAATTTGCTCACGGTCAGTTTTTTGTGTAGATCTCAGATCTACTAGTCGATCTCTGCTACTCCTACTTAGATTGCTCAGAGCAGTCCGTACTTTGTTCCCCCCTAAATTCTCGGGGAGGTTTGCATTCTCTAATCTTTTCTCCACAAATTTTAATTTTCAGTTCCATGGTACCATCTATTTTCACTAAAAAATATTTCTAGGATCTTGACTGATACGAATGGATATGGCGATGTATTTTTGGATACGATTAGAGAAAGAAATTGGTATGGCCTTGTATACGATAATTCTAAGTTTGATGCATACTATTATCCTGAACTTGCCAAGAAATTCAACACATGCATTGACATTATCACTATTGATCGTGACCATCACCAATTTATTATGCACTTTGACACTGGGGACATCATGATTACAGTTGACATGATTGAGGACTACGCACAAGTCCCCAGTTCACCACAATCCAACGAGCCCCTTCCCCTTTTGGGTACATGAAAATCATGGGTGCTTGGTGTGTGGAGTATGATCGTAGGCTCAAGGCAAGCATGACTTTTCTCAATGTCCATTGTGTTGGAAGATGAATTCAATGCAATATATTAGGCCTTGACCGCACTACATCTTTCAATAGGCCTGTGCTGCAAATTATCCACAGCCTGATGACTAGGTAGTACACAGTCTGCCTAAACACAGTCATTTTTCATACTCTGATTACCAATTCCCATTGTACTCAAGGCGCAAACTACTCTCATCCAGTATTGGTCACCCGCCTATGTAGAAACTTTCTACCATATGCGGTATTATCTTCATATGATCGAGTCTTTGTGGCCCCCGAGAGAGTTACGAGTACATATAATAGTTACCTCCATGCGATTTGGACACCTACTGCCCAGCCAGAGGATATCCCAACTGAGACCTCTTCTGAAAAATAGTTGAAGAGGACGAGCCTGAGTTCTGGCGTCAGCCACCACCCATTGATTCACGTGCCTTCATGTCTTCCATTTTGAAAGGCATGAAGAAGATATTCAAGGTGCAAACTCAGCTCCGACGACAGATGAAGCGGCAGTCTATGCATTTAGAGCGCATTGATGAGGGACTACGGTGTTCACAATCGACTGGTCCTTGCACTTCAGCCGGTCCGAGCCATCAACGAGGGTGACATTTTTTCACTTCCCTTATCTCATACATTCATATCATACTGTATACATTTAGGACAATGCATGAAATAGGTATGGGGAAGGGCAATAACATAGAATCTTCTCTTTCTTTTAGGATATTTTCTAGTTTTCTTTTC
The DNA here is from genome assembly GCA_038442645.1 of Agave tequilana. Lineage (NCBI taxonomy): Eukaryota > Viridiplantae > Streptophyta > Magnoliopsida > Asparagales > Asparagaceae > Agave > Agave tequilana. The sequence continues at coordinate 239,172 of JAVJIF010002503.1, read as the reverse complement.
TTTTTTATTTTCTAGAATTTTCTTTTTATTATTTTCTCTTTATTTTAGATATTCTCTAGATTTTCTTTAGATTTTTTCTAGATTATCTTTTACCAAATTAAAAAAAAAGCTTTGATCCATTTTTAAGAAAATTAAATTGATCTTAGGGGTTAGAAAAACTTTAAACTAAGATTTCTTAATTTTAGTTAAAATTAGAGAAATTGTTGGATTTTTAGGTTAAGGAAGAAAGATTAGAACGATAATTGGATCTTGAGTTTTTTCTTGGTATTATATACACAAATATATTGAGGGATTAAAACAAAGATTTAAATACCCATATAAAAATTTATATAAAAAAATTGTGTATATAAATAAATAAAATATTTGATCACTAATTAAGCTGGTTAATTGTGCCTTAGGAAGTATGATTAATCACGCCTAATGGTGGTAAAAAAAATAAACACTTTAGCTTCATGGCCTTATTCACTCAGGTACTTGGACCCGAGGATGTATTCTCATCCTAGTGCCCTAAGACCATCTGGTCTGGGAGTCATTGGTTCAAGACTTGTTACATGACTAAACTAGAAAGCCTAATGAAACTAAAGAAAAAAATTAAAATAATAATAATAAATAAAAAAATAAAATAAAAAATATGTATATATCTGTGTGTGTGTGTGTGTGTGTGTGTGTGTGAAGGTATCATAATTCCATGTTAAAATCCCCCATCCATATAAGTGTATACTTTCTAGGTTTAGTAAAAAGTCAAATAATCAATCTAATCCCGATCCCTTAACCCTAATTGATAACAATCCCTTGCATGGAGACTTGAATTAAGAATGAATAGTTAAAGGTTAACTTAAAACCATAGATCATTTAATTTTTGCAAGAATGGATTAAAAACTTTCTTTTTTTTCAAAAAGAATTTTCAAAACACTAACATTTATTTTTCCTTTTGGGATTTCGTGGGTGTAATCCATTGAAAACCCTTAGGAGACAACACTCCTCCTCTAGGAGAAACGTAGAGGTTTAACAGCTTGTTTTACAAACTCAGTGCAATCATGTCACCTGCGAAAGTGGTATAATAACATCTCTAGTTTAGGTTTTTTTTTCTTTTCTTATTTTGTTCAGGGACGAGCAAAAGTTTGGTACCGAAGTGTGATTAGTATTCATTTTTGCATTATTTACATCATATTTTCCCATTTATTTGTTAATAAAAGGCTGGTTTCTAATGAACTTTCTATTAATTTTTAGGTGCACAATTTAATGGCGAAGAAGGCCCAAAATCCTAATACAATTGGGATTTAATGAAGATTATTTGAAGCCCCAATCCATGAAACCCAGTTCTGTAACAAATTAGAGGATATTCGGGGAGAATAAGAAGCTTCTAAAGGATACCTAAGACAGAGTCAGGCTGTTAGGGCAGACGCTTGCTTAACGGCCGAGATTTTGCCACGGAAAGGCGGCTTTGGCCACGTTTTCGCGGCAATTCTCTGGTCGTTGATGCATCGCTTTCTTCTACGGCTGCAATTGATTAGATCTAGAGTTTTGAGGCTATATATACCCCTCTGGCTCTGCGAGAGGGAGAGTTAGAGAATTAGAGAAGAATTTTAGGAATTTCTTTAGAATTTTCTTTAGAACTCTTATGTAATTTTCTTTACTCTTTATTAGTCCAAAAAATAGAGAGAGTGAGAGTTCTGTAATTGACCAGTGGTAATCAATAGCTCCTTCTTTTTCCTCATCTAATTTTCTTGTTGTCTTTATAAGCTTTCTTCTTTCCTTGCAAATAGTTCAATGATGTTTATTTCCATGCATCTCAAATCCATGTCTAGCTAACTTCTCCATTGGCATGGCTAACTAACTACTAACCCACTAGCCTCTAACCATTTGATTGATAACCCACATGAATTAATATGCCTAACAAAGTGCCATGTGCAAGCAAGAGCTATGGATGTTTAACGATGAAGGGTTCTAGCTCGAACACACTAACATGCAAGCTAATTCTCATATTTCATGGTTACCTATGTGTTCTAGATGATTTATTGATGTACTAACCTTGTTTTGTTTAGAGAGTTAGAGAATACCTATTCATCCTTACCGACACCAATCGTGCAATTGTAGTTCACCCCATTCTCGTCTTAAAATGGATCTTGATAAGGTGACCTTCAAGTTTTGCCATATAACGCAACGTGATGGGGGAAGAACTTTCATTTGTTATCCACATGACAAGTTCTTATAGCACAAGAGTGGTGAAGGCTAAGAATCTATGATGAGGCTCTATCATCAAGAAAGTTAGTGGTTAGTGGGATCCATTAGCAGGAGGTTAGCCATGCATTTTTACCATCTCAAAAGAAAATTTCACTTTTTCCTCTTTTAAACTTTGCTTTCTAAGTTTTCTTCTTCAAAGCCTCTTTTCAAAACATGTTCTCTTTTTCAATTTTTCTTTAAGTAATACTCCTTTCATTTTTGAAGTTTTTTCCAAAACCAATTTTTTTTGCAACTTGTTTTCTACTTCTTCGTATCAACTTCTTCCACATTTCGTTTCACTTTATATTTTCACAAACCAACCTTTTGCTTTGTTTTCACCTATCAACACAATTCTTCTCTTCTACATTTTCATTCTTTTTGAAACAAAGAAGGAATTTTAAATAAAACAAGAAAATCGAAAACAAAGCTTCTATCGCTCCCCCTCCTGTAGACATGACTCGTTTAGCTTCTTAACTATAATGGTATCGAGGGAACAGTAGCACATTTTTAAGAATATAATTCACTTTCAATCTTAACCATTTTTATGCACCATTTTCCCTTCAAACACGAGCTCCACCACAACACCCGAACTTCCCCTTATGCACACCACCCTTGGCGCATCCCAAACTGCACGAACACCCCTCCTTGCTTGAGCACAGACCTCTCCTTGGCCGAACCATCCTCCTCCATCACCCATGGTCGGCTCTTCCTCATCGAAGCACGCGATCACCACTTTGGCAGCCTATCACCCACCCTATCTTCTCCGTCAGCGAGCACGAGCACACCCGAATCCTTCCCGAAGAGATCCTCAAGCCGTCAACATCCTCCGCGGCCTCCTACTCCTCTGTCATGGTCCGTAACCATGTTCGGATCTCCATCTCTCTCAGGTCTTCTTAATCTCTTTTTAATTATTTATGTATGTGTAAAGTGTATGTTTTGGTGTTTTAATGTGCATGCATGGGTGTTACTTTAAATCTCTGAACCGACGAGTCCTGATCTTCAGTCCAATATGGACTTTTTATTCTTGTCGTTATGTCCAGTTCATCACTTCTGAATGGTAGGATTCTAAACTTCGTGGCGTCTCAATCGGTCTTGTTCAGTTCATCACCACTGAACCGACAGACAGCCAAGTTCCCTCTTTGTACCGTCATTCGATATGACTCTAAATTTGGTTGTCTCTGAACGGTCATGTCCAGTTCATCACCTCTGAACCAATCGGATCACGAACTTCATTCTTTAGTCCTCTGTGGACTTCACTTCTGCTGTCATGTTAATATTAAACCTCTGAACAGCAGATTACGAGCCTGGTGTCTCTTAGTTAGTCATGTCCAGTCAATCACCTCTAAACTAACGGGTTCCCAAATCCGATTAACCTTTGCAGTCTCTTGTGAGCTAGCTGCCAAGTTATACGATTACCTCTGGCAGAGGATTTGATATTTATCGCGTCTTAGTCTATCATATTTAGTCCATAACCTCTGAATAGACGAGTCTCTAAAACCGAATTCACGCTTGTAAGCTTTGTTGTCATGTCCAGCCAATCACTTCTGAACAACAAATGCTTTGAGATTAGCGGTTTCTCAATCGATCATGTCCAGTTTATCACCTCTGAATTGACAGATAGCTAAATCTCATTATCCCCAGTCCAATGCAGACTTTTCATTCCTGTCGTTATGTCCAGTTTGTCACCTCTGAATAATAAAAAATGCTAAGTCTGATAATCTTCAACCAGTTACGTCTAGTTTGTCACCTCTAAACTGACAGACTCTGGACTTTATCGCATTTTGTGATGACTAGTTCATCAAAATAGGTTCATATCCTGACGGTCTAAGGTTTGTTATGTTAATATTTAGCTCTGAACAGGAAGAACGTCAAATTTGCTTTATTTCATTTTCATCCCCAACAAGATTTGAATCGAGTCATCTTTCAAACTTATTGGTGATAATTTATCAAATAACTAGCTCTATCACATTTTTAAGCTCTAAATAGATTAGTTAATATTCTTATGGTATAAATTGAAAGACAATACCGTTATCTTGTTCCTTTTGAGAGCTAAAATTAAACTTGAAATTACTACAAACTCAGAAGATAAAGCAAGCATAGACACAATAGAAGAGTCAAATAAAATTATTTTTTATTATTGATTCAAAAGAACAAAAATAGGGATACATGAATTATAAGCTACGATTGTGTTTCATAGGACTTGAACCATTCTTCAAGAGTATCAGCCTGCTCTTTCTTTCTTTCTTTAGCAGCTTTAATGAATGCCTGTGATCTTAGTTTAACTTCATTGAAGTTTGCCATTTGGGACAAACGAGTCTCAATCTCTGCCAGAGTTGCCCTTTTTGCCATCTCTGGCATCCTTGAATTCTTCACCATAACCAGCATCTCAGACGTAGGAAAAATATCAGAAAAGTCTGTACACGTCATGGCGACACAACAGTTTACGGATCGCAGCCACATAGATTCGCTCCCACGAAGACCCTTTGAACTAGCAAAGGTGCGTGATCTGAACATCCTCTAGGGGCTCTTCCCGGGTTGGATGATCACCAGACAGTGCTGAGAAAACCATGCCATCAGATATATGTACGGCAATCCAACCCTAGGATTTGGCCGTCGCGAAGTAAAACTGTTCCTTTACCCCTCTTTGTTGCGGGTAGCCTGCAGAAGGCCTCCGTTAGTGCACGAAGACCTCATTGTATGCAACACATCATAACCAAAAGTAGCCCCAGAGAAAGACCGTGGACCAAGCCAATGGCCGGAAGCAGTGCCGTCAGGAAAATGGCATCGTTAGAAGGAGACAGCACTACAAACCTCTTCAACTAAGTTGATAGAGAGTCGGCCAAAAGTGCCTTCTGGGATATCGATTGACAAGCCTGATGATGAAAACTCTTGAGAGTATCACCTTTTTTGTAGATACTGTCGTCTTCTTCCAAAATGACATCTCTATAGTCGTGCTCCCTCATCATTCGAAGAATGTCCTCCTCTACCACCCCGAATTGAGCTTCTTCGGGAGCTTCCTCCAGAATAGGAAATAGATAATCTGCTAAGCTCTTTAAGCTATTCAAGCTTCCCTTATAACCACCATATGCATCCAAGCAGATGTAGAGGTGGCACATCAGCTCTCTATAAGTCTCGAATAAGATAGGCTCCTGCTTCTCTAGTAATGCTAGCTCCACTTTGCAGGCAAAATACTCCTCGTAGGGAAGATATCCCATTGGCAAGGCAGAGACCTCCCACATCTTGTGCAAAGTCATGTCCAATTCGCCCACGGGAGTGAAGAAAGTCCCCGTGACTGGGCAGTACAATTCAAAGATGGCATAGAAGTTTGCAACGCTCATCTGGATGGCGTAGCACGTGGCCCAACAGCTTCGCGGAGTCCAAGTCCTTTCGGGTCCTCTCCGAAGTGAGCCAAGACCTACAGGGTCAAGTTCTTCCACCAGACCTTCGGAGGATGAATCCAACTCGGGGTTCTGAAGTCCGTCGCTAGAGAATTACCGCTGACTTTTAAGAATTGGTTGCCAAAAGTCTGGACAATGGCCAGGTTCTCCCCCACCCAGTTGTCCTGTAGAACGTTCCCAGGGTGTAGACCTAGTATGCACCAAGGAGGACCTACCCTGAGTTAACCATGAGAGGAAGCTGTCAGAATTCCCACGTAGACTGAGATTGTAGTCCGAGTCACCTGCCAGTTCATCTTCCTAGGCCTCGTCACACACTGGAAGAAGGATAACGGGAAATGACGCTTTCTTGATGGAAGATAATAATTCTCGCTATCCAAAGTGAAAATCCACTGCCTTTCTCTGGCTAACAGCTGCTGCTCTGTGTCGGGCGCCACATCCCCGAACATAAAGCCAGGCTTTTGGTAAATTTTTCGATCACGGTCTTCTAGAGGTGCAGTGGTCAGTATATTTCTCATCGTGTGTGAATCAAGACGTCGCAATCAGGAGTGCTCTTTTCACTGAATAGAAAAGCCTGCCCTTGAAACCGTACTGATGTTCCCATCTAATCCCCTGGCTGACCCAAAAAGGCTGTTTAATAGGCTAGGAGTATAGTGCACTGCAAAAACAGAAAGAAGAAAGCATGTTAGCCTATGGACAAAAGGAAAAAAGAATGTAAATTTCTAAGGAATGGCTTCACTTTTCAAGCGAAGCTAGCTCAGCATCAGCTTCGCTCCAAATCTTAACTTCGCACTCTACATAAAGGTAGAGTGCAGAAAGTAACAAAGGTCAGGCATATTTTGCTTTTCAAGCGAAGCTAGGTCAGTAGGCACAAGCAAAGCTAGCTTAGTTTCAGCTTCACTCCAAATCTTGACTTCGCACTTTGTACAAATGCAAAGTGCAGAAAGTCACAGAGGACTAGCTTGGCATGGAAGCTTAAGAGGCAATTATGCCTAAGGAATTCAAAAGGGGTAAACCCCTTTATCTAGCTTAGCTACGAAGCTTAACTTCACACTTTGCAAAAAAGCAGAGTGCAAAAAAACTTAAGAGCTAGCTTCGCATGGATGCTTGAGAAAGAAACCTTTCAGTTTCTGATTTTGATTCACGAAATTTAAGGGAAACTAAATCCCCTAAAATTTGATAGAATCAAAATTAAGGGAGTTTGACTCCCTGAAATCACCAAATCATGGTGAATCGCGACAGATTCACCATGAAATTGCCAAAATTTGGCTTCAAAGGAGAGAAAAAAAATCTCTGAAAAAAAGGAGGAGGAACCGCCACCCGCAATAGGGCGTTCAATGATCAGAGACGGTGGCGACGCCGTCGCAGAGGTGGCAACTTCTTTCCCTGCATGTTGTTTGGGTGCCATTAGAACTCGTAGAAAGTTCTTGAAAGAAGATGGGGAGATTTCTATATCTCTGAAAACTCAAAAGATACTAATAAGAGAGAACAATTTCACTTTCAGCCAGTTTGTTTTTTATAGACACAAAAGTGTCTAGCTTCGCCTCCTCAAAAGGAGCGCAAGCAGTCATTTCAAATTAATTTGAAATGGTGGGTGGATGAACCAGAGGCGTGGAAGTTAGCCAACTTCGCTCAAATGCCTTCTTTAGCTTCGCAAGAAACTTTGTTAGCTTCGCTAGAAGCTTTATTCCAGCTCCGCTGAGAACTCATCCTTAGCTTCGTTGGAAGCTTCATCTTAGCTCTACTAAGAGCTCATTTCTCATGAAGGTTCTTAAGGTAAAACCAATTTGGTTACCTAGTTCAGTGTACAATTTCACCCTGTGGATTTTTCTGACCTAAGAAATTTAGGTATCAGGCTTCAGATTCAAAGTATTTCAAAATCTGTACCAATCCATTACAAATTCATGAAAATTTTGAAGGAGATTTTGTTGAACTCCAAAAAGACAAGCTCTCGGGTAGCACTTCAACTGGTCCGAATGACGTCTACACTCGGTGACATTTACTAAAGTCAGAGTCATGGACGAGCTGTTAACCAGTTGTATACCTGCTCCAGAGGCCAAAGCAGGCTTATAAGCTAGGTTTGTTCAACATCTAGCCTCGCATGAGCCCAAACAAGGCTAGTTTCACTCATAGCCTTATCAAAAAGCTGAAGCCACTAGCTTCGCGAGAACCTTCAATCAGTACCGCTGAAGGCTAACCTTCGATTCGCTGGAAGCCTTCTCACCAACTTTGTTGGAAGTGTGGTTCAACTCTAAGCTAATCTTCTAGCTTCACCTGAAGCTTCACCTAGCTCATCAAATGAGCTAACTTCTAACCTTATTTGATTTGAATATAGATTCGCAACTGAAGCTTTTTAAGATGAACTTCTCATGAAACTCTTAATTAGCTCCGTCGCGAGCTTTTCCAAGTTTATCAGTTGACCGTTTTAAAATCTCAAAAGGGATTAATGGGTGAATCCCACTATTTTAGTAGGGTTAATGCCACTTTAAGTGGGCAGTTACATCTGCCAACTTTGTCCCATATTAAGTGAGACAATTAAGCCGCCAATGACTATCAATAGTTCACGCAAACCTCTTAACTTCGCTTGAAGCTCGCATTTAGCCTTGCGACATGACTATTTCGAGCCTCGCGTGAAGCTAACAGACTGATTCAGTGTTGTTAAATTCAAGGGGCAGTTTCACCCCTATTTTTGCTTTAAATAGCCCCATGCAAAAGAGAAGAAGGGCTAAAAGAATTGGAGAGATCTAAGAGACCTATAGTAAAAGTATCCTTTTGCTTTTAAGCTTCCAAGACCCCAGAAACTTAACTCTCTTTCATCTATGATCCCAACACGCCTTCAATCTTTAGAGGATTTTTAGAACCAAGTGAGAATGAAATTTTCTCGAGAAGGCTTGAACACCCGACCGATTGCATCGTCAACGGGATAAAGTGATCATGCGCTGATAAGATTCCCACTGGCATACTTTCCGCTAAGATTACTAATGGACTTTCTTCTTTAGGTGACGGCATTGACAACGACCAAAAAGTGAGGAAGATCATCCGTGCACTCCCTCCACCTTGGGAAGTCAAAGCCATAACTTTGAAGGAGCTCAATGACAAGGAAGAAATGGAGCTTATCGGTCTCATTGGGAATCTCAAGACCCATGAGATGGAAAGAAAAGCAAGAAAAGAGATGGCTCCTCCCAAGAAGAAAGCAATCGCCTTCAAGAGCTCTTCCACCTACTCCGACGATGATGATGAAGATGAGGATGGTGAAGATCTTTCTCTTCTTGTAAAGAACGTTCGGAGAACGTATAACAAGGCAAAGTTCTAAAATAGAAGGAGATGGCAAGGTAAAGAAGAGAAGAAAATCATTTGCTTCAATTGCCGGAAGCCGGGTCACATTGTTGCCGAATATCCAGAAAACAAAGGCAAACCCTCCACCTCCAAGAAGCCATACAAAAAGAAAGTTTTAAAAGCTACTTGGGATTCGGAGAGTGAATCCAATGAGGAAATCGACACCTCCAACATGTGCTTCATGGCAAATGAAAGCACAAGTAAGGTAACTCCCGATACATCCATTGATTGTGAACTATCTATAGATGAACTACGAGAAGTTTTTGAAGAACTATCTCATAAATATGATTTTCTCAAAAAGAAATACTTGAAAATGAAAGAAAAATGAATCACTCAACCACAAAGTTTTCATTCACACAAAAGAAAAAGATGAATTGTTTTTAACTCTCTCTTCTACTCAAAAGAATTTTGATGACTATAAAATTTCTTGCAAAAGTAAATTTTCATAAATTGATGAAAACGAGATTTCCTTGATAAAGAAGAAAATTGATTCATTAGGAGTAGTTTTGAAGAAATGTGAATTTGATAAAACTAGACTAGAGGTTATGTTTCCTAAGAAACATGTCCCAAAGAAACATTCACATGGTACTCATACTCATGTTCATAAATCACAACCTTTACATCATGCTAAGCACCCTAACACGCCCATACTCCACACACTCATCATGCATTCATGTATGGTAAAGTTTATGCATACACATATTGTGACCATAAAGGTCATTTGGTTAAATTTTGCTATGATAGGATTAATGTATCGCATAATCATGTTTGGGTTCGGAATACTAACATTCAAGGACCCAAGAAAGTTTGGGTACCAAAGTCAACAAATTTGTTAAATGATGTAGGTACATTCTAAAGTCCAATGACGTAAGGAGTGGTGGTATCTTGATAGTGGTTGCTCAAGGTACATGACTTGGGATATCAACAACTTCGCAACCCTATCAAGATACCATGAAGGTGGCACCGTCACCTTCGGAGATGACGCCAAAGGAAAAATCATTGGTACTGGTAATGTTAAACTTGGTACATCTCCTTTAATAGAAAATGTTATTTTAGTTGATGACCTCCAGCATAATCTCTTGAGTGTTAGGGCAACTTTATGACAAAGGTTTTAATGTTGTTTTTGATGACCTAGCATGTAGTGTTATTGATAGACAATCCAATACATGTATATTTTCTGGATTTCATGAAAATAATGTATACATGATTGATATGTCTAAAATGCTATGCAATGCTACTTGTTTGAATGCCCTCGATGATGACTCTTGGTTGTGGCATAGGAGATTAGGCCACATTTCTTTTGATCATCTATCTAGATTAAACAACAAGGAAATGGTGAAAGGTATTTCTTACTTGAAATTTGAAAAGGACCGCATTTGTAATACGTGCCAACTTGGAAAACAAATCAAGTCCTCTTTCAAATCAATCAAGGATATCATGACATCACTACCTTTGGAGTTGATCCATATGGATTTGTTTGGTCCTACACAAACAAAAAGTCTAAGTGGGAATCGTTTTGCTTTCGTTTTAGTTGATGATTTCTCTCGTTTTACTTGGGTTTTCTTTTTAGAACACAAAAATCAAGCCTTTTCATATTTTTAAGCCTTTAAGAAAAGAGTTAAAAAGGAAAAAGATTCTTCTATTTAAAAATAAGAAGTGATAGAGGTAGTGAATTTAATAACCAACCCTTTACCACTTTGCGAAGAACATGGAATTAAGCATGAACTATCTTGTCCTAAAACTCCACAACAAAATAGAGTCGTTGAGAGGAAAAATCGTACATTACAAGAGATGGCTAGGACAATGATAAATGAATAAAGTCTCCCTCATTATTTATGGGCTGAGGCCATTAACACATCTTGCTACATATGAAATAGAGTTTTCTTATGCAAAAACACTTCTGAAACATCTTTTGAGATTTATTATTCAAGAAAACCAAATGTTTCATACTTTAAAGTTTTTGGTTGTAAATGTTTTGTTTTGAATACTAAAGATAATTTAGGTAAATTTGATGCAAAATTATATGAAGAAATTTTTGTTAGTTACTCTAACACTAGTAAAGCTTATAGAGTTTTCAATAAGTCATCCTTGACTATTGAAGAATCTATACATATAAAGTTTGAGGAATCTAATGTGTTTGTTGAGAATGCTATAGAAATAGATTCCCTAAATGAAGAAATGGAAAAAATTACTTTGAAGGACTCACCTACTCTTTAAGACATGCCAAAGGGTGATGAAGAAAATGAAGTTCAAGAAGTTGAAGTGGAGACAACTCAACCACTTCCAAAAGATTGGAGATTCAATCCACGTCATCCCAAGGATCTTATTATAGGTGAAGTATCAAAAGGGGTAACTACTCGTTCTAAACTTCATGATCTTTGTGGGCACTATGCATTTATTTTTCATTTTGAACTAAAGAATATCCTCGAAGCCGAGGGCGACTCATAGTAGTTGCTTGCCACGCAAGAGGAGCTCAATCAATTTGAGCGCAACCAAGTTTGGCATCTTGTTCCTAGGCCCCACGATAGACCAACAATTGGTACTAAGTGGATCTTTAAGAACAAGTTGGATGAGTCGGGAAATATTGTTAGGAATAAAGCTAGGTTAGTGGCCCAAGGTTACATTCAAGTTGAAGGTATCGATTTTGAGGAAACTTTTGCACCCGTAGCACGGCTTGAACCCATACGGATGACACTTGCATTTGCTTCATATAAAGATTTTAAACTTTTTCAAATGGATGTAAAAAGTGCTTTCTTAAATGGATTTATTGAAAAGGAGGTGTATGTTGAACAACCCCCCAGGTTTGTTGATCCTACACATCCGGATTTTATTTTAAAACTAGATAAAGCTCTTTGTGGTTTAAAACAAGCCCCTAGGGCTTGGTATGAAAGACTTTCTTTATTTCTTATTTCTAATGGTTTTAATAAAGGAAAAATAGATACTACTTTGTTTATCAAACATGTTGAAAATGATATACTTATAGTTCAAATATATGTTGATGATATCATATTTGGTTCTACTAATGAAAATCTTTGCAAAGCTTTTGAATCATGCATGAAGGAGGAATTTGAGATGTCTATGATGGGCGAGTTTAACTACTTCCTTGGTCTCCAAATAAAGCAAAGGAAGGATGGGATTTTCATCAATCAAGCCAAATATACGAAAGAACTTATCAAGAAATTTGGGCTTGAAGGGGCTTAGACAAGCAAAACTCCCATGGCTACCACCACAAAGCATGACAAGGATGAACAAGGTACAAATGTAGACATTAAACTCTATCGTAGTATGATTGGTAACTTGTTGTATTTAATGGCTAGTAGGCTAGACATTATGTTTTGTGTATGTCTTTGTGCTCGATTTCAATCGTGTCCTACAGAGTCTCATTTGATTGCGGTAAAACGTATTATTAGATACCTAAGGGCACAATTGAAATGGGTTTGTGGTATCCGAAGACCGGACAATTTTCAATGACGAGTTTTTCGGATGCCAACTATGTGGGTTGTAGAGTGGATAGGAAAAATACAAGTGGAACATGTCAATTTCTCGGTAATTGTCTTGTTTCATGGTCTTTCAAGAAACAACATTTGGCAGCCCTCTCAACCACCAAGGAGTATGTTACGGTGGGGGCTTGTTGTGCACAAGTCCTTTAGATGAAACATACTCTCCTTGACTATGATTTGCATTATGATCATATTAAAATATTTTGTGATAATACTAGTACTATTCATATGACTAAAAATGCAAATCAACATAGTAAGATTAAGCACATTGATATTTGGTATCACTTTCTTAGAGATCATTATGAGAAAGGTGATATTGACATTGATTATGTTTCTACCGATTTTCAACTTGCCAATATATATACAAAACCACTAGACTATACTAGATTTTCTGTTATTTGTGGTGAATTGAATGTTTGTGTTATGGAATCCTGAAAATTTTTTAACAATGTTTACCCTTTTTTATGTATGACAAAAAGGGGGAGAAAAATTAGTTTATTATTTTGTGTTTTGAGTTTTGAGTTTTGAGTTTTGAGTTATGTGTTTTATGTTTTGAGTTATTATTTGTTTAGCTATATGTTTTGAATTCTTATGTATTTCTTATGCCAAGTTCTTGTTTTTACTTTTCATTCATGTATATAGCCATTTATATATATAGCATGATTTGAGGGGGAGCCTCCAAGCTCCTTTCCCATTTTTTAAAAAATAACTCATATGTTTTGTCATCATCAAAAAGGGGGAGATTATGGCCAAGGTTACAATCACCCGGTTTTTGAGTTTTGATGATTACAAAACATATATAGTTATTTGTACTAATCATATTTTAGTATTTAAGTGTGTTTCAGGGTTCTAAGGATTTAAGATGTCTTCTTCCCTAAAGGAAGGTATTTTTGACTCAACTTGACTCATTTCGGAATCAAGGATTCAAGCTATTCAACATTGCATATGGAGAAGCCCAAATTTGAAGATATTGTAGTCACCTAAGAACCATTGTAAGATTTAGTTTGTTAAAGAGTAAGATTATGATAAGTTGGCTCAAGAAAACACACGGACACTTTCACTTTTCAAAATACGGTTTTTGTTTTGGTTAGTTAGATTGGTGCATGTCTTGTTTGAAGTACATGTCTCAAAATATTTCATATTTTTACATCTAGTTTAAATCATGTATCTCATCCCCTATGGCATGCTACTTAAACATCAAACTGTTGGCCCAAGAGGTTACACTCTCCAATTGTTTTGTGTTTTGATGATGACAAACCAAATATGAGCTATTTGGTACTAACAAGTTTGTTAAGATAAGTTTCAGGTTTGTACCATGTTTAGAGTCCATTCGCTTAGCTATTGCAAGAACTTCTAAGTTCCACAAAGCAAGGAAGGCAAATTGCACATCAAGGAAGGATCATAGAAGAGAAGGCACTAGCAAGGCATTGGATGGCTCAAAGACTTGAAGATAGCACAAGAAGTCTTCATGTAATTTGTTTTTCAGTTTATAGTTTGTTAAAGAATAGTGGATAGGTTGAAGCTCTATCACACACGTTTTTGCGCACATGCTCATTCCAAAATAATTTCTTATAAATTATACAAAAATATTTTGCATACAAGATTTTGCCTACAGATATATGTTTGTGTTTTATACTAATCCCTGTTCAAAGTATTTTTGATGAAATCAAAATCCTCTTTTATTTCTTTTTCATTTTGGCTTTTTGACCTGATCCGGTCGACCGGGTCGGTCGACCGAGCCTATGTCAGTCTGGTCCGGTCGACCGGACCAGTCGACCGAAGTCCTGGCAGCTGCACGTATCCGTGTGCACGTCTGTCGGTCGACCGGGGCGGTCGACCGGAATATTTATTTTTGTCACAGTTTGTATCAGTCGACCGGGTCGGTCGACCGATAGCCTGTAACGGTCAAATTTTTATACTGCCGGTCGACCGGCCCGGTCGACCGATCCGACCGTTTGAACAGTAACGGGCAGATTTTTAAGGGCTGTTTATTTTTGTCTTTTGTGTTTAAAAATCCGTTTAAGGATATATTTTGATCTAATTACCTCCTAAACATCAGTAATTATGTTTTATCCCTAAACCCTAGCCCTCTCCTATAAATAGGGGTGTTTGGGGAGAGATTGGTTACAACAACAATCTTTGCAAAAATTCAAAAGATTAAGGCTTTCAAAGTTCTTGGTTTTTGTGCTAAATTCTCTCAATTTTCTGAAGGGTTTTCAAAAGTTTTTCTCTGATTTCAATTTCATTTCCTTACACAAAAAGAGTTTCAATTCTACTCATTATTCTCTAAGGACCTTTTGTAAGGGAAGAGATATTTGAAAGAGAGAGTTTGTGGTCTTTTGACTACCAAGGAAATTTCTTGTACTGAGATTGTGGAGTTGGGTACTCCATTGTAATTGAGATCTTTGTGATAGTGGAAGTAGCTAGAATCCTTCTGGGAAGGCGGGGAGTAGAGCTGGGTGCTCGAACCTCGATAACATATCCTTGTGTTTGCGATTGGTTTACATTCTTGCAATTCTTACTCTATTTTGCTTGCACTTATTATTCACTCATCATATTCATTGTCATACTTACTTGCTAGCATTCATCTTGTGATTATTGTAGCTTTAAATTTTTAATTTGCCCTTGATTAGCATTGTCACCTATTCACCCCCCCTCTAGGTGACTTTTCAATTGGTATCAGAGCTTGGACTCTAGGTTTGGCTTAACATCCATAGAGAGATCCTTAAAATATTGCTAATCAACATTTCCATTCATACATTCATACACTAGTAAACATGGCCGACAACATTAAAACCCCACCTAAATTTGATGGACTCAACTTCCCTATTTGGAAGGTTAGGATGACTATCTTTTTGCAATCACTAGGTAGTTTAGTGGCTAAGTCTTTGACCAAACCCTATGTAGCACCAATGAAGATGAGAGCACTTGGACCGACTTCAACTTTAGAGAATATGAGGCTAACTCAAAAGCCCAAAACTCCCTTTTAACCGCCTTGAATGAGGATGACCTTACACGGGTAATTCATTGCCAATCCGCCTATGAGATATGGCAACACTTATTGGTCACACATGAAGGGACTTCACAAGTCAAGAGAGCTAAGATAGATCTCTTGAGGTCTCAATATGAATCATTCAAAATGCTTGATGAAGAATCCATTGATTGTATGATTACTCGTTTCACTAAAATTACAAATGGTCTTTCTTCATTAGGTGACGTCATCTCCAATGATCAAAAGGTGCGCAAAGTGATACGGGCTCTTCCACCATCTTGGGAGATCAAGGCCACCACCTTAAAGGAGTTAAATGACAAGGACGAGATGGACATCATTAGTCTCATTGGGAACCTAAAGACCCATGAGATGGAGAAGAAAGCAAGAGATGAGGCTACTACTTCAAAGAAGAAATCCATAGCCTTCAAGACCTCTTCCACAAATGATGATGATGAAGATGACGAAGAAGAAGATGAGGAGCTAACTCTACTTGTGCGAAATGTCAAGAGGTTGTACCGAAAGAACAAGTTCAACTTCCGGAGAAAATTCGAAGGCAAAGAGGAGCGGAAGATCATATGCTACAATTGCCGCAAACCCGGACATATCATGGCGGATTGTCTGGAGTTCAAGAAGAAAATGACTTCCTCCTTCAAGCCAAAGAAGCCGGAGGAAAAGAAAGCCTACAAAGCAACATGGGATTCGGAAAGCGAGTCCGAAGAGGAGGTGGATCAAGCTATATGTGTTTCATGGCAAACACACCTAAGGTAACCCCTCAATCCCATGATGATGAAGATGATGAACTAAGTAAGGAAGTTCTAGTACATGCATTTGTAGAACTTTCTGAAACTTATGATAATAAGAAACTTGAATGCTTAAAATTACAAAAAGAAGTTGCTTTTCTTAAAAATCAACTTGCCATTGTTTCTAAAGAAAAAGATGACATTTCTTCTAATTTCATTTCCATGCAAAAAGAATTTTGTGCCTACAAGAGTGCTTGTAAGGCAAAATCTCCTATTATTGATGAAAAAGAAATCTCTTCTTTAAATCCAAAATGAATGATTTTGAAAAAGTGTTAAATGATTGTGCTTTTAATACCAAGAAACTTGAGAACATGTTTTCTAAGAAGCCCACTTCACATGCTAACACTTCACAAGCTAAGAATTCTCATGCTCACAATGCCCATGCTCACAAATCACACACTCATTATGCATTTAGATATGGTAGAGTATATAGATGCACATATTGTGGTAAACATGGACATTTAGCTAAGTTTTGTTATGATAAATTGCATAGTTCAAATAATCTTGTTTGGGTTAATGGCTCTAACCCTCATGGACCCAAGAAAATGTGGGTACCAAAATCAAGTCCTAAAATGTTTGATGTAGGTACACACCAAGGCTCCAAGACGTAGGGAGCGGTGGTACCTTGATAGTGGTTGTTCAAGACACATGACATGGGACATCAACAACTTCACAACCCTATCAAGGTACATGGAAGATGGCTCCGTCACCTTCGGGGATGATTCCAAAGGCACCATCATCGGTATCGGTAATATTCAAATTGGTTCATCTCCTATTATAGAGAATGTTGTTTAGTAGATGGTTTAAAACATAATTTGCTTAGCATTAGTCAACTTTGTGATCGTGGACTTAAAGTTGTTTTTGATGATTCCTCATGCAAGATTTTTGATGTTAAATCCGATGTTTGTATTCTTACCGGTTTTCGTGATAATAATGTTTATATTATTGACATGCTTAATTTAGATTGTTCTACTAAATGCTTAAATGCTTTGATGAAAATTCTTGGCTTTGGCATAGAAGATTAGGACATGCATCTTTTGACCATATCTCTAGGATTAATTCAAAGGAATTGGTGAAGGGTATACCTTGCTTGGATTTTGAGAAAGACCGCATTTGTAGTGCGTGCCAACTTGGGAAACAAACCAAGTCTTCCTTTAAACCAATCAAGGATATCATGTCAACTAGGCCTTTAGAATTAATTCATATGGATCTTTTTGGACCAACTAAAACTAAAAGTTTAAATGGAAGTAGATTTGCATTTGTTTTGGTTGATGATTTCTCCCGTTTTACTTGGGTTTTCTTTTTGCAAAATAAAGATCAAACTTTTTCTCATTTTAAGATTTTTCGAAAAAGAGTTGAAAAAGAAAAGGGTTTTTCGATTTTGAGAATAAGAAGTGATAGAGGTGGTGAGTTTATTAACCAACTCTTCATGACTTATTGTGATGAAAAGGGAATTAAGCATGAAACGTCTTGTCCTAGAACTCCACAACAAAATGGAGTTGTAGAAAGGAAAAATAGAACACTTCAAGAGATGGCTAGGACAATGATAAGTGAATATGACCTCCCTCAATATTTATGGGCCGAGGCCGTAAACACCGCATGCTATATATCGAATCGTATTTATTTATGCAAAAATTCTTCAAAAACATCATTTGAAATGTATCATTCTAGAAAACCAAATGTTGCATATTTTAAAGTTTTGGATGCAAGTGTTTTGTTTTAAATACTAAGGATAATTTGGGTAAATTTGATGCTAAGGCTTATGAGGCTATCTTTGTTGGATATTCCTCTACTAGCAAAGCATATAGAGTTTTCAATAGATCTACACTAACCATTGAAGAATCCATGCATGTTAAATTTGAAGAATCTAATGTGGTTGTTGAGAATGTTGTAGAGATTGAACCACTAGGTGATGACATGGAGAGACTATCCTTGAAGGACTCACCCGCTCAAGAAGAAAAGCTAGATCCTATTGGTGAAGTTCAAGAGGATAAGGAGGAAAGCACTCAACCGCTTCCTAAAGCTTGGAGATACGCTACAAATCATCCTAAGGAGCTCATCTTGGGTGATGCATCTAAAGGAGTCACAACGCGCTCCAAACTCCATGACATATGTGGTAACTTTGCTTTTATTTCTCATTTTGAACCCAAAGGCATTCTCGAAGCCGAGACGGACCCATATTGGTTGCTTGCCATGCAAGAGGAACTCAATCAATTTGAGCGCAACCAAGTTTGGCACCTTGTTCCTAAGCCCCACGATAGACCAATAATTGGTACTAAGTGGATCTTTAGAAACAAGATGGATGAGTCCGGAAATGTCATTAGGAATAAAGCTAGGTTAGTGGCCCAAGGTTACACTCAAGTTGAGGGAATTGACTTTGAGGAGACCTTTGCACCCGTAGCACGGCTTGAAGCCATACGGATGACACTAGCTTTTGCATGTTTTAAAAATTTTAAACTTTTTCAAATGGATGTAAAAAGTGCATTTTTAAATGGTTTTATTAATGAAGAAGTTTATGTTTCTCAACCTCCCGGTTTTATTGATCATGTTCATCCTGATTTTGTTTTTAAACTTGATAAAGCTTTGTATGGATTGAAACAAGCTCCAAGAGCTTGGTATGAAAGGCTTTCTAGTTTTCTCATTTCAAATGATTTTATTAAAGGCAAAGTAGACACAACTCTTTTTACTAAGCATGTTGAGAATGATATTTTAATTGTGCAAATTTATGTTGATGATATAATTTTTGGATCTACTAATGAGCTTTTGTGCAAGGATTTTGAAAAGGTAATGCAACTAGAATTTGAATTGTCTTCCATGGGTGAGCTTAATTTCTTCCTTGGACTCCAAATCAAGCAATTGCAAGACGGAACCTTCATTAACCAAGCCAAGTACGCAAAGGAGCTAGTAAAGAAGTTTGGGCTTGAAGGATCAAAGGCTTGCAACACTCCAATGGCAACTACAACCAAGCTTGATAAGGACGAACAAGGTAAAAATGTTGATATTAAACTATATAGAAGCATGATAGGAAGTCTTTTATATTTGACGGCAAGTAGGCCGGATATCATGTTTAGTGTGTGTCTTTGTGCTAGATTTCAATCGTGTCCTAAAAAGTCTCATCTTATTGCGGTAAAACGCATTATTCGTTATATTAAGGGCACAATTGGAATGGGTCTTTGGTATCCAAAAACTATAGATTTTTCAATGACTAGTTATTCGGATGCCGATTATGCGGGTTGTAGAGTAGATAGAAAGAGTACTAGTGGGACATGTCAATTTCTTGGTAATTGTCTTGTTTCATGGTCCTCTAGGAAACAAAATTCCGTAGCTCTCTCAACCGCCGAGGCGGAGTATGTTGCCGCGGGGGCTTGTTGTGCACAAGTCCTTTGGATGAAACATACTCTCCTTGATTTTGATTTGCACTTTGATCATATAAAAATATTTTGTGATAATACTAGTACAATACACATGACCAAAAATGCAAATCAACATAGTAAGACCAAGCACATTGAGATTAGATATCACTTTCTTAGAGATCATTTTGAGAAAGGTGATATAGATATTG
Source organism: Agave tequilana (assembly GCA_038442645.1). Classification (NCBI taxonomy): domain Eukaryota; kingdom Viridiplantae; phylum Streptophyta; class Magnoliopsida; order Asparagales; family Asparagaceae; genus Agave; species Agave tequilana. The sequence goes on along the minus strand of JAVJIF010002503.1, from coordinate 219,364 downwards.
ATTATGTTTCCACGGATTTACAACTAGCCGATATTTTCACTAAACCTCTTGATTTTGCTAGATTTTCGTTTATTTGTGGAGAACTTAATGTTTGTATTATTGAATAAACATGTTTTTCATAACCCTTTTTGATGTATGACAAAAAGGGGGAGAATAAGTTTACATGGACAAAAATAAGTTCATTTGGTCTTGGTTCCATATGAATTTATATGTTTTATTGTTTTGTTTTTATGAGTTTTTGTGTTTTAAATAAATTCTTGTGTTTTAGTTATTTTTGGTATTTTTGGTATCAAGAGAAATTTTTGTTTTAATTGGTTTCAATAATTGGTGCATCATTTCAATTATTGGTTTCTAGAGCATACTCTTGTGTTTTAAGTATAGCATAATTTGAGGGGGAGTTTTCTCCTACCCTATATTTTTGTTAATAGCCTATTTGTTTTGTCATCATCAAAAAGGGGGAGATTGTTTGCCCAAGAGGTTACACTCTCCAATTGTTTTGTGTTTGATGATGACAAACCAAATATGAGCTATTTGGTACTAACAAGTTTGTTAAGATAAGTTTCAGGTTTGTACCATGTTTAGAGTCCATTCGCTTAGCTATTGCAAGAACTTCTAAGTTCCACAAAGCAAGGAAGGCAAATTGCACATCAAGGAAGGATCATAGAAGAGAAGGCACTAGCAAGGCATTGGATGGCTCAAAGACTTGAAGATAGCACAAGAAGTCTTCATGTAATTTGTTTTTCAGTTTATAGTTTGTTAAAGAATAGTGGATAGGTTTGAAGCTCTATCACACACGTTTTTGCGCACATGCTCATTCCAAAATAATTTCTTATAAATTATACAAAAATATTTTGCATACAAGATTTTGCCTACAGATATATGTTTGTGTTTTATACTAATCCCTGTTCAAAAGTTTTTGATAAAATCAAAATCCTCTTTTATTTCTTTTTCATTTTGGCTTTTTGACCTGATCCGGTCGACCGGGTCGGTCGACCGAGCCTATGTCAGTCTGGTCCGGTCGACCGGACCAGTCGACCGAAGTCCTGGCAGCTGCACGTATCCGTGTGCACGTCTGTCGGTCGACCGGGGCGGTCGACCGGAATATTTATTTTTGTCACAGTTTGTATCAGTCGACCGGGTCGGTCGACCGATAGCCTGTAACGGTCAAATTTTTATACTGCGGTCGACCGGCCCGGTCGACCGATCCGACCGTTTGAACAGTAACGGGCAGATTTTTAAGGGCTGTTTATTTTTGTCTTTTGTGTTTAAAAATCCGTTTAAGGATATATTTTGATCTAATTACCTCCTAAACATCAGTAATTATGTTTTATCCCTAAACCCTAGCCCTCTCCTATAAATAGGGGTGTTTGGGGAGAGATTGGTTACAACAACAATCTTTGCAAAAATTCAAAAGATTAAGGCTTTCAAAGTTCTTGGTTTTTGTGCTAAATTCTCTCAATTTTCTGAAGGGTTTTCAAAAGTTTTTCTCTGATTTCAATTTCATTTCCTTACACAAAAAGAATTTCAATTCTACTCATTATTCTCTAAGGACCTTTTGTAAGGGAAGAGATATTTGAAAGAGAGAGTTTGTGGTCTTTTGACTACCAAGGAAATTTCTTGTACTGAGATTGTGGAGTTGGGTACTCCATTGTAATTGAGATCTTTGTGATAGTGGAAGTAGCTAGAATCCTTCTGGGGAAGGCGGGGAGTAGAGCTGGGTGCTCGAACCTCGATAACATATCCTTGTGTTTGCGATTGGTTTACATTCTTGCAATTCTTACTCTATTTTGCTTGCACTTATTATTCACTCATCATATTCATTGTCATACTTACTTGCTAGCATTCATCTTGTGATTATTGTAGCTTTAAATTTTTAATTTGCCCTTGATTAGCATTGTCACCTATTCACCCCCCCTCTAGGTGACTTTTCACAAACCATTTAAAATATTTTAAAATTTTTTCAAAGTTCAAAATATTTCTAAAATAATACTATTTCAGGCCTAACGGTCCACCGGGCGGTCAACTGGATCTATTTCAGGCCAGATCGGTCGACTGGGCCTTGTGGCTTTGGCGTGCATGTTTGTGCACGTCTGCTGGTGGACCGGACCGGTCGACCGACTGACAGACTTTTGCTCTCGGGTTTTGTCGGCCGACCGGGCCAGTCGACCGACAGAACAAACAATTCTTTTGTTTAAGCTTGCGGTCGACCGAGTCCAACGGCTCTTTTGCCAGATAGACTGCCGGTCGACCGGGCCGGTCGACCGACAACCGCCAGCAGCTCCCAACGGCCAGTTTCTTGAAATCTGTTTTCTGGTTTTGATTTTGATGATTCTTTCAGCTATTTCTGATTTTCTTATGCCTATTACCTGACCTATTAACCTAGATTAAATGATGAAATGCCCTTATCTAATCCCTATAAATAGATGTCATTGGTCCCTTGTTGGAAATAAGAAAAATCCCTATTGTTTTTAAGTTTCTAAAGAAAAGAAAAGTTTTCAAGCTCTCACTTTCTAAAGTGCTTTCTTGGTTAAAGTTTTTTAGTTGTTTTCCAAGCTCTTTTCATTTCTTTACAACTCAATTTTTCTCACTTCACTTCTTGAGCCAAAAATCATCACCACTCTATAAGAAGTTGTAAGAGAGAAGTTTGTGGTCTTTTGATCACCTAGTTACTTGTATTTTCTTGTGTTAAGATCCCCCTTGTGTAGAGATTGGATTGGTAGGAGTTGGGTACTCCGGTCTTGTGTAGGCCAATTGTAATCCCCTTGGGTATAAAGGTTCCAGTGTGGAAATTCCCTTTGCGGATTTAGTGGAAATCCTTCACGGTGGTGGAGGCGGGGACGTAGAGCAGTGGCTCGAAGCTCGAAACAAATTCCTTATGTTTGCGATTGGTTTACTTATTGCTTTTTCATTGCTTTACATTTCTATCTTGTGATACCTCTTGCTTGCACTTCATTATTGCACCCATTTCATTTACTTGCATTTTTCGGTCTTTACTCATCTCAATAAGAAAGCAATTACGCGCCTCAACTCATAATCTAGAGGAATCAAAGAGGAGAAGTTCTAGAGCCCTTCACAGGGAATTCAGCTTCATTTTCTTGTTTTGAGTGACTGGTTGCATCATACATACATACTTGTTTAAAAAGATCATTAGATTAGCATTAACACCTATTCACCCCCTCTAGGTGTTTTTCAATTGGTATCAAAGCTTTGGTCTCTAGGCTCTTGGTTTAACAACCTTAGAGAGATCCCATATTGCTAATCACTCTATTCATTTTTCATTCTCATACACTTAGTAAAAATGACCGAAGGAATTAAGACCCCACCCAAGTTTGATGGCCTTAACTTTCCTATATTGAAGGTTAAGATGACAGTGTTTTTGCAATCCTTAGGGAGCCGAGTTGCGAAGGCGGTGACCAAACCTTTTAGTTCACCCCTTGGTGATGAGGACACTTGGTCCGATATTGCCACGAAAGAGTTTGGAGCTAATGCTAGGGCACACTATGCCTTACTTCAAACTCTTAATGATGATGATATTTCTAGAGTCATTAATTGCAAATCCGCTCATGAGATTTGGACTCACCTACTTGTCACTCATGAGGGAACTTCACAAGTAAAGAGGGCAAAAATCGACCTTCTTCGTTCCCAATATGAAAACTTTTCTATGCAAGAGAATGAAACCATATATGATATGGTTACTATGTTTACAAAAATTACTAATGGACTTTCTTCTTTAGGTGACGGCAATGACAACGACCAAAAAATAAGGAAGATCATCCGTGCACTCCCTCTATCTTGGGAAGTCAAAGCCAGAACTTTGAAGGAGCTCAATGACAAGGAAGAAATGGAACTTATCGATCTCATTGGGAATCTCAAGACCCATGAGATGGAAAGAAAAGCAAGAGAAGAGATGGCTCCTCCCAAGAAGAAAGCAATCGCCTTCAAGAGCTCTTCCACCTACTCCGACGAGGATGATGAAGAAGAGGATGATGAAGATCTTTCTCTTCTTGTAAAGAACGTTTGGAGAATGTACAACAAGGTAAAGTTCCAAAATAGAAGGAGATGGCAAGGTAAAGAAGAGAAGAAAATCATTTGCTTCAATTGCCGGAAGCCGGGTCACATTATTGCGGAATGTCTGGAAAACAAAGGCAAACCCTCCACCTCCAAGAAGCCATACAAAAAGAAAGCTTTAAAGCCTACTTGGGATTCGGAGAGTGAATCCGATGAGGAAATCGACACCGCCAACATATGCTTCATGGCAAATGAAAGCACAAGCAAGGTAACCCCCGATACATCCATTGATTGTGAACTATCTATAGATGATTAGGAGAAGCTTTTGAAGAACTATCTCATAACTATGATTTTCTCAAAAAGAAATACTTGAAAATGAAAAAGAAAAATGAATCACTCAACCACAAAGTTTTCATTCTCACAAAAGAAAAAGATGAATTGTTTTCAACTCTCTCTTCTACTCAAAAGGATTTTAATGACTATAAATTTTTTTGCAAAGGCAAATTTTCACAAATTGATGAAAACGAGATTTCCTTGCTAAAGAAGAAAATTGATTCATTAGGAGTAGTTTTGAAGAAATGTGAATTTGATAAAACTAGATTAGAGGCTATGTTTCCTAAGAAACATGTCCCAAAGAAACATTCACATGGTACTCATACTCATGTTCATAAATCACAACCTTTACATCATACTAAGCACCCTAAACATGCCCACACTTCACACACTCATCATGCATTTATGTATGGTAAAGTTTATGCATGCACATATTGTGACCGTAAAGGTCATTTGGTTAAATTTTGCTATGATAGGATTAATGCATCGCATAATCTTGTTTGAGTTCGGAATACTAACATTCAAGGACCCAAGAAAGTTTTGTTGACAGGCTTACTCATGCTATGGCCGAAATGGTGTGTGGTGCTGACGCTACAGTACGAGGTGATCGTCACTGACGTGGTATAACCGGCGGTTCTGTTGGCACACAAGAAGTCAATATCTCTCCTTTCACTGATGGTGGCTGGTATCCAGAGCGGCCTACGGGTGCTACCTAAAAGCCTGTGTCAAGTGGAGGCCATTGTAGACTCCCAAAGCAGACCAGTCATAGACTCAGAAGGGAGGCCAAAAGTGAGAACTCTCAATCCTAGAGTCGAGCTCCCTTACACATACCTGATGGCCTGGTATGTTATGCACTGCCCATCGCTGATGACAGCAGTGTCTCCCTCAGAGGGCTCCGTCCCTTTCGTGTAATGGTTTGAAAGCTCAAGCTGATTGCAGTACTACATGTTCTCTGTTCAGAAGGCTACTCTGAACAGCTCGAACTATTAATTCGACTGATGCTTCCCCGAGGTTTCTGATGCATCATACGGGGACAAGTTTGTCGACCTTGTAGGTCCGAATGAGTTCACACGGCTAACTGCCAGAGTCTTCTGGTGGCTCATCAATATTCGGCCCGGCTACTTGATCTTCCAGCAAGGTAATTCCTGCACGATCGAGCCTTACATGCCCAGCCATTTTGCTAGGCAGTTCGGTTACGATCAGTTATATATCGGCAATCCCAACACTGGCCTTCGCTTTAGCGGCAATCTATTTAAAGGCACCCGAGCGTGGCATTATAGCGTAGCTGGGGGAACCGGGGTCATCTTCAATCTCCCTCACAAGACGCCTAATTTTTGTATGAGCCTCTACTTCTGCACATGGTATTTCATCGCTAGTAAGGTACCCAGCTTCCGAATGAATACTTCTTGTATTAAGAATATTAAAGCATCATAATGAATACTTCTTATATTAAGAGTATTAAAGCATCATATAAAGACAAGTCGGGTTCCAACAGCCGTATGCTGGGGATGAGCGAGTATATGAAAGCTGAGAGGAAGGCTGAATAGAAGGCTAGCGAAACAGATGCAGCTCTAGGGTCGGAGTCTGAAGCAGGAGTGGCTGAGGAATAATCTACTAGGAGGACTCGGCAAGTTGTGCTTAAGTGTCCTCGAGCCTCTGCTTCTCAAGGTGAGCCTAGCCCAAATAAGGCAAGAAAAAGATTTGAGTCTGCAATTTCAGCCCACATGCAAAAAATAATCCCCTCCAGTACAGAGTAGTAGGAAGAGGAGGAGAAGGAGGAGGCAATCTCAGCTCTTCGTCTCCAGGGTTTACGCAGCAGAGGCCTCGTGGTCTTGCCAGCAGTAGAGTCTGTAGGCCAATCTATGGCGGCCGAAAGGGCCATAGTTGCAAAACCGGCGGCCACAGAAGTGACGGAGAGGGCTAAAGTTGAAGTTTCAACTCAACCGAGGGTTTCAACTCAGCTAAAAGTTCCCTCGGCTCAAGGAGAAAGGATGAAGGTTCAACAGCCGGGCTCTCCTAGCATTTTGATGCCAACTTCTCGGGTCATGGAGCCCAGTCCTACCACTGGGGTTCTCATTGGTAAAGCTCCCGTCACTGAGGCCTCTTTGGTTTAAGTATCATCTTCATCATCCGAGGAACATGTTGACTATTCAGCAGACAAAGTTGACTTTGGCGATGAACCTGCTCCTCCTGACACAAGCAAGTTTACACACATCTCGGAGAAGGAGGTGTAGGTAAATGTCCATGCGCTGGCTCCGCCATCGGGAGAGGTCCTGATGGGTCGCTGATACTGCATAATTATTGTCACATTCTCATACTTATTGTATAATAAACTCTATTTTTAATCCTATTTATTGTCTAATTTATATGCAGCCCATTGCTAAAGGAGATGGAAGAGAAACAAGCCCAAAAGCCCATCAAAATTCTGGTGTAATTCAGAATTAATTCAAAATCAGAAAATCAGGGTAGATCAGGGCAAATTAGAGAAGATAAAATCGATTGAAAACTAGTTAAAATAAATCTCTACAAATCAATTGGTTAAAGCTGAAGATAAAAGGAGGTTGCGTTAAAATTCTGGACCAAAACTGAAAAATCCAGCTAAAGATAAAATCAAAACATCAAAGCAGAGACGTGTATCTTCCAGGTGCGGCCATGATCGGTTGCTAATATTGCACATTCATTATCATATTCTCATACTTATTATAGAATAAACTCTGCTTTTTCTAATTATTGTTTAATTTATTTGTAGACCCATTCCTAAAGGAGAGGAAAGAGAAATGAGCCGAAAAGCCCATCAAATTCTGATTTAAATTAGAATTAATTTGAAATCAATAAATCAGGGCAGATAAGGTTGGTTCAGATCGGTTAAAAACCAGTTAGAACAAATCCCTACAAATCAATCGGTTGAAGCTAAAGATCAAAGGCCATTTTGTCAAAATTCGGGACTTAAACTGCAAATCCGGCTGAAGATAAAAGCAAATCGGGAAGCCGGGGAGTACCACCAACAGGATGTGGCTACCTGGCCACACCCTGGCCGCAGAAACGTGGCCAAAGTCGCGTTTTCGTGGCTTGGTTAGTGAGTTAGGGGGAGCGTTTGCTCCCCCTATCTTTGTACACTATCATAGGTTTGGTTTTCCTATAAATACTGAGATTTTCAGAGCGTACAGGGAGCGAGGATGCAGAGATAGAATTTAGTCCAATTTTTCATTTTTTTGTAGTATAGGTTTTGTTTTTCTTTCATGTAATTTTCAGTTTAGTTTATGTAAATCAGAGGAGATCAGAGTTTCATAGGAGAATGAGAATGAAGCTTGTGCTGAGAGTGACACTGGTGTAAGATTTTCTTCTTTTGTCTTATTATTATAAAATTGAATCTGTAGTTTTCCTTTTGTATGTACTTTATTTTAGTTGTTGTTCTTCTTCTCTACTTTTCTTTTTGTGGTACCAATTGCTATCGAAGTGAGTCCTAAAGCATCAAAAGAGCCTTACCTTTGCGAGTGCCACCGATAGCTCATGACGATGGATTTTGAGTTTTATTCTGTATCACTTCATACTTGCAACGTCTTGATGATAGAATGTGGAGGAGACAGGAATCAACTCTTATGGGCTATATGTTGATCGCCTCACTTCAAGGTAACATCATTGCAAAAGATTTAAGCTAAGCATTTGGCCAAAGGAGGTAAGTAACTTTTAGATTCTTTTCTTTAGTTCTTTTTTAGTTTAGAACACCACAATCTACACTTCTTTTATCACTCCTTTTTTCATTTCTTTGTACATATCATTTTTAGTTTCTCCATCTTCTTAATCTACCATCTTCTTCCTAATTTTACTTTAACTCAATTTTTTCTTTTTCTTTTAAAGAACTAAAGAAGAACTTTAACCATACTTTGTAGCCTAAAGAGAACTTACTAAAAAAAGCTTCTATCGCTAGTCCTTCCTTGTGGATCACGACCCGCATAGCCACTTGCTATTGCGGTAGAATTGAGTAACTTGCACTCTTTATTCTTAAAATCTAAAATACTGTATATTGTGTGCAGGTTCTAACTCAATCAAATTTTGGCGCCGTTGTCGGGGAGGAACGGTGAGTTATTCTCTCATTCAAGTTTACATTTTGGTTAACCTTCTTCTTTATTTTTTGTATACAGATTTAAGAACAAGGAATTCTAGCTACAGTGGATATATAAGTGGCTCTGGACTCTACTCAAGAAAGCAGAGCCCAGAAGCCCTCAGTTTGCTACATTCCTGTGGCAATCTGAGTGAACTACTAACCTATATTTCTGCAGGTTGGCTGTAGTGCAAAGTTTAATATCTGTTTCTATCTATTTCCTTGTTTGTCTCACTGTACTTACTTTCTAACCTCAACAGTAAAATGATATTTGTTAAATGCTAAAAATGGTTTAAACTTTACATTTAGACACGTGTCTAATTCGTTTACATTTTACATTACTGTTGAAGAGTGCTGGAGCAAAAGGTACGTTTGCATGGAATATAGTTTAGGAAACATTCTTGAGTGATTATTTGCTTGTTGAATGTTACTTTTCTTTATCCTGCACATCTTGCACAATCAATCTTAAGGGCTTGTCCTATAAACAAGATAAGGTGAGGAAGTCATTACCCTCCCTTAACTCATAAACAATCTCCTCACTCACTAACTCAAGCCTAACTAAAAATGAGCAGATGTTGGCCCTAGGGACATCTCGGACTCAAATAGGAGACTGACCTAAGGGGGAAGTGATTTGAATCTGACTCTTGTCAAATCAGTGACTAAGGTTGGGGATTGAGGGACGAAACCCCAAAGGTTGGTGGTTTGGCTTAGTTAGGCCCGTCGCTTCTGCGCGGATACCTCCACCAATCTTGCCCCTACCTGGCCAATTAACTTGTGGTCAGATTTGGCAATATACCCCCAGTGGACAGTCTAACCAGTTAGGAGTCGTCTAGGTCTAAGGTTTACCCTAACTTAGGTTAGATTTTTTCTTTTTATTTATTTATTTGTTTTTTTCTTTGTTTGTATTTTATTGTGTGATATGGCTTATAACAAAATTTTTTCAATTTTAATGGTAATCCATATTACACAACAACCTCTTTTTCGGATATTACCAACCCGACATATCATAACTTTAACCAACATAGTGTACCAGATTGGTCTTTTCCGAATCAATATAACTCATGCCCTCAATCTTATGACCATAATTTCCAGAATAATTTCAACTCTTCACAGAGTTAATGGGGATTCACGTCCCCCGAGTTCAATTTTCAACCAACTTGTCCTCCTTATCCACCTTGTCTACAATATTTCCAAGATTCATACTCAGTTCCACCAGTCCAAAATAGAAAACCATTATTTTTGGAAATGAGTATGCGTGAGTCCAAATAACAATCACAAAATCTGATGGACTCACAATTTCACCACCAATTCTAAAACAACACCTAATATATTCAAGACCAATCGCAACAAAATGATAAACCAATTAATTATGAAAAGATGCTTGAAGTCATGACTCAGGCTCAAAACGCTCGTAATCATGACATAGATATGATGGTCCAAACTCTACGCTCTTACAGTTTGACCATTTCTGATGTCTCTAACCATTCTGTTAGAGCCAAAGAGTCATGTTGTTTTGGAAAACAAGGTTCCATTTCAGCACAATCATTTGAACTTGTTCAAACTTTAAATTTTGTAAATGACATTGACAGTTTGGCAAGTTATCCCTTTCCTGAAATTGAACTTGAGAATGGATATAATCATGAACATCAACTTAGTGATTCAATTCTACTTCCTGATTTAATTTTGACTCCGGTGTCTTCACCTGATTTTAATCTTTTTCTCGAGTCAACATTGGATCCTGTGCCAATTCATAATGAAATTGAATCACCCATCTTTGATGATCATCATATTGAACTTGACCAATTTCATATTTTTGAAAGTCCCGTTGATAAATTGGCAAGTTCTTATTTTTATGAAATTGAACTCAATAAGAAATGTGACCTAGATTCTCAATTTTGTGATCCAATTCAAATTTCCAAATCAATATTGACTCCTATTTTGTTACCCAACTTGAGTAATATTTTAGAGTCAGTTTTGATTCCCACACCTGTCATTCTTGAACTTGAATCACCAATATTAAGTCATATTCTATTGTGGGAAAATGAATGTGGAGTTGAGTTTCAACTCTTGATTTGGACCCACTTTCTGAACCAATCTCGACTTCTGAATCTTTACTTGACTTAAGTCACTTCCTGAGTTGGTATCAGTTCTCGTACTCCTAAGTCCAAGTCAATCATTCTATTTTTTCACACTCTATTTTGGGACAAAGCAGTTGACAAATTGACTCTGACATTAATTATGGTATTTGGAAATTAGTTGTGGTTAAATTTTTAATAAGAATCCTTCATGTTTACATCATTTTAGTGGGTTACATTAGAGAGATTTCTGGTGGGTTCCTCTAAACTCCATGCAAAGTCAATTGGGCTGCATTTCGTGGACCAATCAGACCACCACCGGAACCACCACTTTAAGGTTGTATTTTCCTTCCCTGTCTTCTTTTTCATACATCTATACATTAATTCATACATTGAGGACAATGCATGAGATAGGTGTGGGGGAGGGTCTAACATAACTTAGGTTTTCCTTTTATTATTAAAAAAATTTTAACATTTTCTTTACTTTAAAAAAATTTTGAAAATAGAAACAATATTTTGACATATTTTTTTGTAAGAAATTAAGTCAATTTTAAGGAATAGGAGAATCATAATTAGGATTTCTTATACTTGGTCAAAATAAGATTATTTGTTTGATTTCTAAGGATAGGAAGAAAATTTGTGAAAGTATTTTAGCCTTGATTTTTACCTTGAAGAAATATGCGCACCTTATACACTTACACACTTAGGGTTCAAAACCAAAGATCTTATGCCTTATATAAAAAAAGAAAAAAATATATCCTTGAAAGATGAACAAATCTAATTATTGATTAGCTAGGTGCTTTGGCCTAAGCAAGCCTTAGTATTTATGCGATAGATGATTAGATAAGTTTGAGAAAAATATATATATATAAAAATCCTCTGATTAAGCTGGGTATTTGTGTCTAATAAAGCATAAGTATTCACGCCTAAAAGCGGTTCATATAATAAAATCTTTAATTTTGAGGCCTTGTTTGCTCGAGTCCTTAAGTCCTTGGGGTGTTTTCTCACCCAGTGCCCTAAGACCGTTTGGTTTGGGAGTTACCGATTAAAGGCTCGTTACATGGGCAGATTAGAAAGCCTAATAAAACTAAGGAATAATACCACCAAAATATATGTATATATATAAATAAGGCATGAGAGTTAGAGTTAAAGGACCGTTAGTCAAAATTTTCACGGTTACGAGGTACATATGACTTAGGGTAAAGTAATAGACTAGATGAGAAGTACAATTTGACCCCTTACTTTGATTGATAACAAATTTTTGAATAGAGACTAAGTTTAAGAATGAAAAAATTTTGTTTCCTATAACTTATAGATTACTAAATTTTACAACAATATTTCAAATATTTTTCTTTCAAAATGTGTTTTTAAAATACTAACATTTTTCTCTTTCTTTACGGATTTTGTGGGTGTAATCCACTGAAAACCCTCATGAGACAAAACTCGTCCTCTAGGGAAACTTAGAGGTTTAACGGCTTGTTGCACACGCTCAGTGCAATCGCGTGACCTGCGAAAGTGGTCTAATAATCCTTAGTATAGTTTAGTTGTTTTGCTCGAGAACGAGCAAAAGATATGTATGGGGTGTGTTGCACATTCATTATCATATTCTCATACTTATTATGGAATAAACTCTGCTTTTTCCTAATTATTGTTTAATTTGTTTCCAGGCCAATTCCTAAAGGAGATGGAAGAGAAATGAGCCCAAAAGCCCATCAAATTCTGATTTAAATCAGAATTAATTCGAAATCAGTAAATCAGGGCAGATCAGTCGGTTCAGATCGGTTGAAAACCAGTTAGATCGAATCCCTACAAATTAATAGGTTGAAACCAAAGATCAAAGGCCATTTCGTCAAAATCCTAGATTTAAACTGCAAATCCAGCTGAAGATAAAAGCAAATCGGGAAGCCGGAGAGTACCACCAATAGGGTGTGGCAACCTGGCCACACCCTGGCTGCGAAAACGCGACCAAAGCCGCGTTTTCACGGCTTGGTTAGTGAGTTAGGGGAAGCGTTTGCTCCCCCTATCTTTGTACACTCTCATAGGTTAGATTTTGCCTATAAATACTGGAATTTTCAAAGCTTACAGGGAGCGAGGATGCAAAGATAGAATTTAGTCCAATTTTTCATTTTTATAGTGTAGGTTTTGCTTTTCTTTCATGTAATTTTCAGTTTTAGTTTATATAAATCAGAGGAGATCAGAGTTTCATTGGAGAATGAGAATGAAGTTTGTGCTGAGAGTGACACCGGTGTAAAATTTTCTTCTTTTCTCTTATTGTTATAAAATCGAATCTGTAGTTTCCCTTTGTATGTACTTTATTTTTGTTCTTCTTCTCTACTTTTCTTCTTGTGGTACCAATTGCTATCCAAGTGAGTCTTAAAGCATCGAAAGAGCCTTGCCTTTGTGAGTGCCACCGATAGCTCATGACGATGGATTTTGAGTTTCATTCTGTATCACTTCATACTTGCAATGTCTTGATGATATAATGTGGAGGAGATGGTAATCAACTCTTATGGGCTATACGTTGATCGCCTCACTTCAACGTAACATCATTACAAAAGATTCAAGGTAAGCATTTGGCCAAAGAAGGTAAGTAACTTTTAGATTCTTTTCTTTAGTTCTTTTTTAGTTTAGAACACCACAATCTGCACTTCTTTTATCACTCCTTTTTCCATTTCTTTGTACATATCATTTCTAGTTTCTCCATCTTCTTAATCTACCATTTTCTTCCTAATTTAACTTTAACTCAATTTTCTTTTTTTTTTTAAAGAACTAAAGAAAAACTTTAACTATACTTTGTAGCCTAAAAGAGAACTTACTAAAAAAAGCTTCTATCACTAGTCCCTCCTTGTGGATCACGACCCGCATAGTCACTTGCTATTGCGGTAAAATTGAGTAACTTGCACTCTTTATTCTTAAAATCTGAATTACTATATTTTGTGTGTAGGTTCTAACTCAATCAGGCCACCTGGCCACAACCAGGCCGCGTTATCGCGACTTGGTTAACTTTGTTGGGGAGTGTTTTGCTCCCCCTATCTTTGTATGCTCCTCCCCGTTAGGCTTTTGCCTATAAATACTGGGTTTTCAGAGACTACAGGGGACGATCAAGCAGAGAAGGATTCTTAGGCCAGTTTTTCAATCTTTTAAGCTAGGTTTTATTTTTTCTTTAATGTAATTTTTACTTTTCTTTATGTAACTGAGAGGAGAGATGAGTTTCATAGGAGAATGAGAGTGAAGCTTGTACTGAGAGTGAAGCTTGTGCTGAGAGTGACAATGGTGTAAGTTGTTCTTCTCTTCTTTTATTATTACCACATTGAATCTAAGTTACAATTTTGACGTTCTTCTTTGTTTTTATGTTCTTCTTTTTCTTTTCTATTCTCTTCTTTTGGTACCAATTTCTATCCAAGTGAGTCTTATAGCATCGAAAGAGCCTTGCCTTTGCGAGTGCCATCAATAGCTCATGACGATAGATTTTTAGTCTCATTCTGTATCATTCCATACTTGTATCGTTTTGATGATGTAATATGGAAGAGACAGGAATCAACTCTTATGAGTTATGAGCTGATCGCCTCCACTTCAAGGTAATATCATTGCCATAGATTCAAGATAAGTATTTGGTCAAAAGAGGTAAGTATTTCTTTTAGTTTTTCTTTCTTTTAATTCTTTAATTTAGAACACCACAATCTCCTAACTTTTTATCACTCTTTTTAATTTCTTTGTATAAATATATTTTCCATTTTCTCCACCTTCTCAATCTACAACTTTCTTCTTAACTTAACTGTAACTTTTTTTTCTTTTTCTTTTAAGAACTTAAAGAAGATCTTTAATCATTGATTGTAACTTAAAAGAGAACTTACTCAAAAGCTTCCATCGCTAGTCCCTCCTTGTGGATCACGACCCGCATAGCCACTTGCTATAGCGGTAGTATTGAGTACTTGCATATTCTATTTTGTATTTCTGTATTTTGTGTGCAGGTTACAAACTCACTCAACTTTTGGTGCCATTGCCAGGGAGGAACGGTAAGTAATTATCTTTTTAAGTTTACATTTTTGGTTAACTTTCTTTTTTGTTCTTGGTGTGCAGTAATAGATATCAAGGAAATTTTGCTGCAGTGGACATATAAGTGGCCCTGGACTCTGCTCAAGAAAGCAGAGTCCAGTAGCCCTCAAATTTGCTACATTCTAGTGACAAACTGAATGAACTACTAACATGTATTTTTGTAGGTTATCTGAATTACAAAGTTAAAAATTTGCAGCTATTTATTTTCTTGATTAACTTACTGTACATACTTTCTAACCTCAATAGTAAATTGATATTTGTTAAATGCGAAAAATGGTTTAGACTTTGCATTTAGGCACGTGTCTAATTCGTTTATATTTTACATTAATGTTGAAGAGTGCTGGAGCAAAGTTACATGTGTATAACAAGTAGTATAGGAACACTTTTGAATTGTTTACATTACTTAGGTGTTGCTTTTCATGTACACATTGCATTAAATTTATTTAAGGGCTTGTCCTATAAACAAGATAAGGTGGAGAAGTCATTACCCTCTCTTAGCCCACAAATAATCTTATCACTCACTAACCCAAGCCTAACTAAAACTGAATAGATGTTGGCTCTAGGAACATCTTGGACTCATATAGGAGACTGACCAAAGGGGGAAGTTGATTTGAATTTGACTCTTGCCAAATCGGTGTCTAAGGTTGGGGATTTAGGGGCGAAACCCCGAAGGTTGTTGGTTTGGCATAATTAGACTTGTTGCTTAGGCACGGATACCTCTCACTGATCTTATCCCCACCTGGCCGATTGACTTGTGTTCAGATTCAACAATATAGCCCCCGTGGATAGTCTAACCAGTTAGGAGTCGTCTAGGTCTAATATTTACCCTAACTTAGGTTATATTTTTTTCCTTTTTGTTTGTTTATTTGTTTGTTTTTCTTTGTTTGATTTTGATATTTCTTGTGTGATATGGCTTGTAACAACAATTTTTCAATTTTAATGGTAATCCATGTTACATGCTGACCTCTTTTTCGGATATTACCAACCGGCATATTATAACTTTAACTAACTTAGTGTGTCAGATTGGTCTTATCCGAATTAATACATGCCTCAGTCCCAATACTATGAACAAGACTGGAATAATCATCACTACTCTTCACAGAGCCAATGATGATACAACTCCCTCGAGTCATATTGTCAACCACCTTACCAGTGATCGGGGGAAAATCGCGCACGAAAAGTGTATGTTTTGAAATCAAGAGTTAAAATGTGTGTGCTTTGGCTTCCTCGATACTTCTGTTACAGCATAGAGGCTAAAACGAGTCGAATCCACAAGGACGGGAGGCCAAAGAAGCTTTACCAGTTGAATCACATGTGTGTTAAAAGTTCTTAAAAGTTTGAAAGAATGAAAAGAAAGGAAAACAAAAAATAGAAAAGAGAAGTACAGTGAAACAC
Source organism: Agave tequilana (assembly GCA_038442645.1). Classification (NCBI taxonomy): domain Eukaryota; kingdom Viridiplantae; phylum Streptophyta; class Magnoliopsida; order Asparagales; family Asparagaceae; genus Agave; species Agave tequilana. Next base: position 203,395 of record JAVJIF010002503.1, on the reverse strand, counting down.
GAAGAAGTGGGAAACATAGGAGATAAGATATTTGTGGTTTTTGATATATTTCTACAACAAAATAAAAAGATAAAGAAAACCCATAGCCACTAACTAATGACTCCACTAACATGCTAACCTCTTAGTGATAGTTGCCTCACATGTATAATTTACCATCACTAGTACTTGGTTCAAGAGCTTTACAAAACATGGCTCATATGTTAGCTTTCACATCTAAATTCAACCAACAAGTGCAAGCTACACTTAAATCATCAAAACCCAATAAGAGTAAGCATGAAATAACGTGATGTTAGCTTGTTAGAGATTTAGATGTTAAAGTGTTAGATCCATCATCATGAGCCATCGATGGCTCTTGCAAAAGCAAGGCCAAGTAGAGGCTATTAGATTCATGTGGATTATTAAATAAGAAGTTAGCAAGTTAGCGGTTGGTAGTTAGTTGCCATGAGAGAAAATTATCTAAACATGTAAAAGGAGTTAGAGAAGAAAACAAAGATAAGTTAATAGAGCACCTTTCATAGATTGTCACTTTTTATTACAAGCACTCTTGCTTCCTCATCATATACCACTCTCTCTCCTATTACAAGATCTAAAAGAAATGAAAAATACAAAGGAAGAAGAAGAAGAACACTAACCTAAACTACCCTAAACTACAACAAGGAGAAGAACTAGCCTAAAACATTGCAAATCTTCTGCTCTGGAAACCCCAAGAGGTATTTATAGGCACCAGGGGAAAGGGGGGCCAGGGGCAAACCCTGGCCCAAAGTACGGACGCGGTCGCACCGTACGGCCGTGAAAATGCGGCAAAAGCCGCATTTCCACTGCTCTTCTAGAGCCCCGCGCGGCGATTTGGGTCGCGTGCTGTTCCGTCTGTCCCCTATCGGCGTCAGCGCCCGGTTTCTAATTTTCAGTCCCTGATTTTGACAAAACAGCTCTCCAAGGTCAATGGCTATAATATAAGTTTTTAATCACCAATTAAATGGTAATTTAGGGTCTTCTTCTTCATTGCACACCATAGACCTAGAAACATGCAAGAGAGATATTATTAGTAGAATTTAATATTAAATAAATGTGAAGATATGGTATAAAATATGCAGTTTTAGAGACTAATCACACCCTCACACTTATCTTTTGCTCGTCTCAAGTAAAACAAAAAACTAAAGGAATTATTATACCACTTTCGTAGGTGACGCGATTGAACTGAGCATATGCAACAAGCCGATAAACCTCTAGGTTTCCCCTAGAGGAGGAGTTTTGTCTCCTGAGGATTTTTAGCGGATTACACCTACAAAATCTATAAAGAAAGAAATCAAATGTTAGTATTTTGAAAACACATTTTGAAAATAGAGAAAAGTGTTGAAGTATTTTGCGAAAATATAAGTGATTTAAGGTCATAGGTTAACCAGAAATTATTCTTCCTTAAACTAAGTCGAAATGTAAAATCATGTTATAAATTAAATGTAAGAATTTAAAATTGAATTGATTCTTTGATCTTTCATAAAACTCTTAGAAAAATATGCACTTTGTGAACAGTGAAGGTTTTTGGGATAACGAATCAAACTTTTATGCCATTATTTTTTGTATATTTATTTATATATTTTTTTGTTTTTTCTTTCTTTTTTTCCTTCTTCCCTTAGTTTTCTTAGGCTTTCTTTTTACCCGGCTAGTGAGCCTTTAGCCGGTGACTCTCAAACCAGATGATCTTAGGGCACCAAATGAGAAAACATCCTTAGAATTTAAGGACTCGAGTAAATAAGGCCACAAAACTAAATGGGATTATTTTATTTATGTCCACCATTTTAGGTGTGAATAATCATGCTTTCTGAGGCATAATTACCCAACTTCAATAAGTGATTTTATTATCATATATTTTTTTATGCCATTTTCAGTCATTGTTTCAATCCCAAAAATTGTGTAAGTGTGAAGTGCATAAATTAAGGCAAAAAATTTAAGAGCAAATTATCTTTCCAATCTTACTTTCTTATCCTAAAATTTAAATAAGATTTATTATTTTGTCTCAGTTTAAAATTTCATAATTTTAGGTCTTCTTAATTCCTAAGATAATCTTAATTTTCTTAAAAATAAATCAAAACTATTTATCTTATTTCAAAAAGTTTTGTAAAAAAAAAAAGAGTTTTTATATACAAGAAATTTTAAAAATAGTTCCTAAAAAAGAAGTGTAAAAGAAAGAAAATTCAAAACTAGCCTACGTTAGTAAACCCTCCCCCACACTTATCTCATGCATTGTCCTCAATGCATTGTGAATGTGTATATACATGAAATAAATTGGAAGGGAGGGAAAATTACCTCATAGGGGTGGCTCCGGTGGTAGTCTGATTAGGCCATGCGTTGCTACCCAACCAAAATAATGTGGATCTTGAAGGAACCCACCAATAGCCTCTCTAATACGATCCAGTAAAAGAATGATTGAATGAATGGTCTTATTGAAAAAATTAGCCCCATCTAATTTTCAATTTCAAAAATAATTAATGAGTCATTTACTTCAACATTCTTCTCCAGCAATGAAGTGTGATTTTGGAAGATGATTGATTTGGACTCAAATGGAACAGGAGTAAAAACTGATATCGACTCGGGAATTTGACTCAGATCAAGTCGAGAGTCAATAATGAGAGTCAAAATGGTTCAAAATAGGGTCCAAACTAAAGAATTGATGTTCACACATTTTTCCCATCAATGAAGTGTGATCATAAGATATTAGTGATTCAATTTCACGGTGTACTAGTACAGGATTCAATGTTAACTCCGGAATAGAGAAAAAAATCTAGTAAAGATATCGGAGTCATTGTTGAATTAAAAAGTGAAATGGAATTACTAACATGAGGTTCAGGATTACATTCAGGTTCAAATTCAATTTCAAGAGATAACTTGCCAGAATGTCCAAGCAATTTTCATAACTTAGAATTTGATCAAGTTCAAATGTGTGTTCTGAAATTGAATCTAGATTCCCAAAATGACATGATTCATGTGTCCAATAAATAGAGTTAGAAATATAAGGATCGGTCAAAGGTTAACAAGAAAGACTTTCCTCGCTCTCATTGATCAATTCACTCATAAGTGACTCTAACCTACTGATAGGCCATCTAACAGAATTTGGATTCGGAATCATGTCTTCCATACTCTTTGCACTTGGTTCTTCTTGAAAAGGTAAGTATGAAAGTTGATTTTGAAAATTGTGGTGAAATTGTGAGTCCATCGGATTTTGTGATTGCTGCTCGGACTCATGCAAGGACTCCATACTCTTTGCACTAGAAAAGATGAGTAGGACACTTGAAAATTTGATTGAGATGATGAGTCCAACATATTTTGAAATCATTGCACTTTTTCACAAAAGGCTTCCAAATGCTTTTCTAGCTCAGATTCTTCTTCAATTGGATATTCTAGAAAAGGAATATATGGAGTTTGATTTGGGAAGGATTGTGAATTGAGCAAATTTTGAATTTATTGTTGGGACTCAATCATGGCTTCTATACTCCATTCCAATTGGATTTTTCTTCGGTTGGTGGAAAAGGAAAAGGAGGATATGAAGTCAAATCGGGAAATGAATATTGTAGACAAGGTGGTTGAAAATTTGACTCGAGGGAGGTGAATCCCCATAAACTCTGTGACGAGTGAAAATTATTTTAAAAATTATAATCATAGGATTGGGGATATGGGTCATATTGAGTCAGAAAATCCCAACCCAACATATATGGTTGGTTCATGTTGTACATAGCCGGGTCGAAGTTATCCGAGTCAAATGAGGTTGGGGTGAAATATGGATTCATATTAGGATTGAAAAAATTATTATTGTTGAAATCCATACCACTATTTATAAAAGAGAAAACAAAAGAACAAACAAACAAACAAACAGACAAAGAAAACGAAAAAGAAAACAAGCTTATGCTAGGGTTGACTTAGACCTAGATGACTCCTAACTGGTTAGACTGTCCACGGGGGATACATTGTCGGAATCTGACCACGAGTTAATCGGCCAGGTAGGGGCAAGATCAGTGGGAGGTATCCGTGCCAGAGCAATGGGCCTAATTATGCCAATCCACTGTTCTTCGAGATTTCGCCTCTCAATCCCCAACCTTAGACACCGATTTGACAAGAGTCAACTTCTAAAAACTTCTCCTTTAGGTCAATCTCTTAAATGAGTCCGAGATGTCTCTAGGGGCCAACATCTAGAAAATTTTATTTAGGCTTGGGTTGTGTGAATGGGGAGGTGATTTTTGGGCTAAGGGAGGGTAATGACTTCCCCACCTTATGTTGTATGGACTTTGCCTTAAGTTCAATTTGTGTAAGTGTGCAATATGAAATCACCTAGAGGGGGGGTGAATAGGTGATGGCTATACTAAGTGACAAATAATGCGGATCTAAAAACTATTTAAAAAATAAGCAACAATAAAAGACTTGCAAGAAATTAGACAAGTAATAGAGCAAGTAAAGGAGAGATAGAGTTTAGAGAAAAGTGGACAATCGCAAACACGAAGATATTTTTCGAGGTTCGAGCCACTGCTCTACGTCCCCGCCTTCAACACGATGAAGGATTTCCACTATTGGTGATCCCACCAGATCGTCAATACAAGGACAACACTTGTCCTATCTCTCGAGGTGCCGCAACACCAACTCGGAGCACACTAGCTCGCTTGAGGCCGATGCCTCTTCAACTTCTCAAATTGAAGAACGATGATCAACACTTGACCACAAACAAAGGCTCACTTGCACAACCCTACAACCAAGATGAGGAGATGATAATTTTGAGATTGTGTAGTGCACAAAAACTAGAGAGAAGTAGAGGAAAGCTTCAAGCTAAAGAGTTTGGAATTTTTGGCTCAATGGAAAATCTTTTGCTAAAAGCTAAACTTTTGAAAACTTGGATTTTAACTTGTAAATCTTAATTGCTTTGTAAAAATTGTTATCTTTTGTTGTAAAATACTCCCACTATTTATAGGGGATGAAAACTAGCCTACTAAGGTCAAAAGAGTCGTTGGGGAGAAACCCAACACAAAATGAGTCAGAAAAATATAGCTGTTGGAGTCTGTCAAAAAATCTGACTGCTATCGGTCTACCGGGTCGGTCGACCGTCAACGGTCGGATTTCCGACCGTTGAGAAGCCGATCGACCAGGACGGTCGACCAAAGTCCCAACCAGAGAGTAAGTCTCTCTGTCGGTCAACCGATCCGGTCGACCGGGGAAAAACAGAGAGCACTGTAATTACTTCCGGTCGACCGGTCGGTCGACCGATGTGCACACATGCACAGTGGTGCATGTCGGTCGACCGTCCGGTCGACCGGACTAGGCCAAAACTGTTTTTCCCAAAGGCTTTTTGAAGATGATAAATTTTGATAAAAATTCTTTGGATAGGAGAGTACAAAATAGAGTTCTAGGACTTGTAATAATCAGGGTGTGATCATAGATCAACACCAAAAAGACATGAACTATATTTTGACAAAAATCCTTTTTCTAAACAAAACGGTTTTTCCAAATACTTGTTTTTCCAAAATGATTTTTCCAAACTTTGTTTTTCCAAAACTATGTTAGAAATTTTGTAATGAAAATTGGTTTGTAAGCATGAAGCAATATGAAAAGTGTGTGTGTGACAATCCCAAAGTAATCTACCTCTATCATCTAGGTTTTGACAAAATGAACTAAAAAACCTAACTAAAATACAAATCTTGTAATGTCTTCAATCTTGTTTGATTCTGGAGCGCGTTATTGTGCTGGGCTCTGGGATCCAAATCTTTGCGGCTTCCAAAAGTGTGAGTCTTGTGTTAGAGCCGTCGAAACAACCTATGATTTTTAACCTGAAACTCATTTAAACAAAATTGTTAAAAGCATAACTATATATGGTTTGTTATCATCAAAACGTCGAGCTAATGGCCTTTGGGCCAACAATCTCCCCCTTTTTGATGATGAAAAAAACATATAGAGTTATCACAAATATTTTGGATGGAGTCTTCAAGTGAAGCTCCCCTTAACACATGCATATATAAAATCATATGCATATATAAAATGATCAAAAGAGATACATATGCAAAACACAGGCATATAGGATATGAAACTGATACACATGGCAACCATCCATGCATACCAAAAATACAGAATTATAGGTGTATGCATACATGGTTACCTCCATCCATCCAATAATTCCTCCATCCTCCAAAATAGGTGATTGAGGTAATAAAAGCATAAGCACAATAATCACAACCAATCACATATGCCACAAATAGATAGAGAACATAACTGTCATAGTAAAAACACATGTTCATACATAAAAGAGGTTCACATGTCCACAAACACCAAATCAAACACAAAATATGTCCAAATACAAAAATTACAACCCAAAATATCATAAAGAACACATAATAGCCAAAATATCTCTCCTCCTTTTTGACATCATCAAAAGGGGTCACTCCTCATCAGACTCTGAATCTTGGGTAGTAGCTGGCTGTGGTGGAGAGGCAGGAGTCCTGGCGGGAAATGAAGGGCCGGTTATAGGAAGTGGCCTAGCATGAGAATATGGAACAGGAACCGACCACTCATTCTTCAGATAAATGCCGCCAAGATATGACTCCAAATAGTGTATGGAATCACAGATGTAGCCCATATCCTTCTACAAATTCTGATAGTGCGCGGACATCTCCGCGTAAATCTACTGACGATGTGCAGTCATCTCCGCAGAAATCTGCTCGTGGTGCTCCCGAATCTGAGTAGATAAAAGTAGCATATGGATCGGAAGGAGCATAAGAGCCAGAAGAGGATCCAGGGACTGGAACAGCAGGATAGAAAGGTGGCGGCTGAGGAGTAGGAGGACGCTCCCTAGGACGCATCCTCTTGAGGAGAGAGTTGTTTAGGTCAACTGACGGTTCAACTGACCGCTCAGCGGAGAGATCAAAATTAAGTTGCTTCAGCAGATGAGTGATGACCATCCCAAAAGGCAAGTGTCGAGTGGGGACAAGGAGATGGTCAGAGGTCATGAAGCTGATGATGAGCTTAGGATTATTTATTCTAATTCCTCACAGAAGGCAATAGATAATGAGTGGAGCAGATCTCCTGGCATGACTATACTCTCCTAATTTTGGCAGGAGGTTATAGAAAACTATCTTAGCTAGGACCTGAGCAATGAGAGTGTAATGTTTTACCTCCTCATTCCTAACTAATCCAGGGTTGTCATCACCGTGAAGCAACGTGGAAGCGGTGAGGGCAGACTCACCGTCCGGATAAACGAAGTCATGAAGATCCAGATTGTAAAATGTCTTCACCCTCACAGGAGAGGTGAAGATGATGTGTAAACTCTTGGAGGGAGATGTTTATGTCCCTCCCCAAAACTCTAGATCTAATTTGATTGGACTCAAATGAAAGATTGGAATAGAAATATTGAACAATAGATGGGTAAACTGGCTCCCTAATAGACAAAAAATTTTCTAATGAATTTGCTCTCAAAATAGGGGCTAAATTTAGATGCTCAAAATCATTGATCACCAGACATCTCCCAGAGCTAACAGTTTTAGTAGAAAGAATAATATGTCTGTAAGAAGCTTGGGATGAAACAAAGAGTGATGATTGTGAAGAGGATTGAGCAGTTTTACCTTTCTCTGAACGTGTCCTCTTCGACATGATGGAAGGAATCAAGGCTAACAACAAGATCTAAGCAAAAAAAATAAAGAAAATAGAAAGATCTAAAAAAAGAAATTTTTACCTTGAAATATATGGAGAAAAACCAAAAAATTCCTTAAGAAAATGAGGATCCAGGCCTGAAACTGCAAATTTTAGGATTTTTGAGAAGGGATTTGGGTTTATGAGAGTGGGAGAAGGGTTGGATGGAGTTAGGGTTTTGAAGGAGATGAGAGAGATGTGGAAGAGGCGGATGAAAGTGTGAAAGAGAGAGTTGAGGGCTTTAAAAGTATCGGGTAAAAAACTGGAAACCCGTCGCCCGGTCGACCGGGTCGGTCGACCGGTGGAAACCGGAGCACTCGGCTTACAGTCGGTCGACCGCTGCGGTCGACCGGCTACGGGTAGAAAATTTTTTCTGCTTTCTACGCTATATCGGGCGACCGGGTCGGTCGACTGGGCCTATGCCAGGCCAGATCGGTCGGCCGGGCCGGTCGACTGGTCTTGCCCAAAAATCAGAGAGCAGACCAGTTTTGAAAATTTTGTTTTTAATTTAATCCCCTTTAAATCACACATGTATATTTATCATAAAATGATGTTAAGATACTTTAAATCTTCCTTGGCATGAAAAACAACAAAATATATTAATTTTTATTTGTTATTTAATATTATTCTTATTTATTAATAAAGCAATAAAAAAAGATTGAAGCCGAATACCCTGTTAAGGGTTCTGAACTTTTCCTCGTCATTCCTCTAGATAAGAGTTGAGGCGCGCAATTGCCATCTCTATTTTTGCTTTAAATTGTTTTAAAATAAATCTTTGTTTTGACAAAAATCATATAGAACTTTTAACAAAATCTTGATATGTGGACAAAAATAATATGGCATAGAAACATGAATATATACTTAAACATGGCAAAGGTACAAACAAAAATAGAAATGCAGGTTTACATGTATCATAATAACACAAAAGTAAAACTAGCAATCCTATGTATATAAAAAGAAATCTTTATGTAGAGAAATTACTAAACCATAGGCATTCTCAAAAATGGGTGCCTCTATGATAGTGATGCAAGCGACGATGTGTTCGTTGAGCGTTGATGCATCTACCACCCGGGCACCATCTCCCCCTAAGTCTTGGAGGAGGACGACCCACCTGCATCAATTATTTTCGGTGTGTCTTTTGGTACCCAAATCTTTTTGGGTCCTATAGGGTTCGTGTTTTCTCGAACCCAAACATTTTTATTTAATTTGTTTAGCTTAGCATAACAAAATTTTCTAAATGGTCTTTGCGGCCACAATGAGTACAAGTATAAATTCTACCACTACCATACATAAATGCATGTTTGTGTGTGTGTGCATGTTTGTGTGATTTTGAAGCATGAGAATAATGAGAGCGTCTCCCTGGGATAATCCTTTGGGAAATCTAGATGCAAGTTTAGATATATCAAAGGCATACTTCTTTAAATTTGTGTCCAAAACTTCAACACGTTTTGGATCTCTAAAAATTAATTTTTGTTGCAAATAGAAATAGGGCTTTTTCCTTTATAAGATGTTTTATATTTTTCAAAGTCCCTTTTCATCTTTTCAAAAGAATTTGCTAATTCATTTTTCTCTTGTAAAACAAGTTCAAATTTACTTTTAAAGAATTGTTTTCCTTTTCAATTTTTTATTTTGAGCTTGAGAAATTTCATACCTACTTTGTAATTCCTCAAAGAAATGTGCAAGCTCATCCATAGTTAAATCATCATCATCTAGAGAGTTTTCTAGACATACCTTGGTAGCATCCTCGCCATGTGCCATGAAGCACATGTGAGCGGCGTCGATCTCCTCTTCGGATTCTGACTCTGAGTCATCCCATGTGGCCACCATTGCCTTCTTCTTCTTTAGCCAGTTCTTGGAGGTAGTTGCTTGTAGAGAGGGGCAATCGGCAATTAAGTGTCCCGTCTTCTTACAATGAAAACACGGACCCGGTTCCTCTCTCTTCCTTTCAAATCTTCCTTGAGGTTTCCCTCTTCGGAAGTTGCTTTGTCTACCCCTTTTGTAGAACATTTTGCCCACCTTCCTTATGAGCATGGCAAAGTCTTCATCATAGTCTTCCGATGAATCCTCCACATCATGGTGGATGGAACAGCTTTGAAAGCAAGGGTTTTCTTCTTTGGTGCCTCCCTTTCTTCTCTAACCTTCATCTCCATCTCATGGGTTTTGAGATTGTTGATGAAGCTGGAGAAGTCCATCTCCTCCCTATCATTCAGCTCCTTGAGGGTGGTTGCCTTGACTTCCCACGATTTGGAAAGAGCCCTAATGACCTTCCGAATCTTTTGGTCATTATCAATTGTGTCACCTAAAGAAGATAGAGCATTAGTGATTTTGGTGAAACGGGTGAGCATATCATCTATGCATTCATTTTCAAGCATATAAAAATTCTCATATTGAGAATGAAGCAAGTCAATTTTGGATCTCTTGACTTGAGACGTTCCCTCATGAGTCACAATAAGAACATTCCAAACTTCAAATACAGATTTACAGTTAATGATGTTTGAAAGGTCATCTTTATTTAAAGCTTGGGTGAGTGCATATTAGGCTCTAGCATTTGCTTCATAGTCCTTAGTGGTATCTTCGGACCATGTTTTCTCATCAGTGAGAGGTTCACAAAATTCTTGGTGATGGCTTTAGCAACTCTAACTCCTAGGGATTTTAGAAAGAGGTTCATTTTGACCTTCCAAATGGAGAAGTTCAAGCCATCAAATTTAGGTAGGGACTTGATGCTAGAAAAGTCAACAGATGCCATGAATACAAATATAATGCACAACAAATAAAAATGCAACAAATAGATATAGCCAAATATGAGGATCTCCCTAAGGTGGTTAAACCAAATGTTAGGGTTAGGCTCTGATACCAATTGAAATCACCTAAAGGGGAGGTGAATAGGTGATGGCTATACTAAGTGACAAATAATGCGGATTTAAAAACTATTTAAACAATAAGCAATAATAAAAGACTTGCAAGAAATTAGACAAGTAATAAAGCAAGTAAAGGAGAGATAGAGTTTAGAGAAAAGTGGACAATCGCAAACACGAAGATATTTTTCGAGGTTCGAGCCACTGCTCTACATCCCCACCTTCAACACGATGAAGGATTTCCACTATTGGTGATCCCACCGGATCGTCAATACAAGGACACACTTGTCTTATCTCTCGAGGTGCCGCAACACCAACTCGGAGCACACTAGCTCGCTTGAGGCCGATGCCTCTACAACTTTTCAAATTGAAGAACGGTGATCAACACTTGACCACAAACAAAGGCTCACTTGCACAACCCTACAACCAAGATGAGGAGAAGATAATTTTGGGATTGTGTAGTGCACAAAAACTAGAGAGAAGTAGAGAAAAGCTTCAAGCTAAAGAGTTTGGAATTTTTGGCTCAATGGAAAATCTTTTGCTAAAAGCTAAACTTTTGAAAACTTGGATTTTAACTTGTAAATCTTAATTGCTTTGTAAAAATTGTTATCTTTTGTTGTAAAATACTCCCACTATTTATAGGGGATGAAAACTAGCCTACTAAGGTCAAAAGAGTCGTTGGGGAGAAACCCAACACAAAATGAGTCAGAAAAAATATAGCTGTTGGAGTCTGTCAGAAAATCTGACTACTGTCGGTCGACCGGGTCGGTCGACCGTCAACGGTCAGATTTCCGACCGTTGAGAAGCCGGTCGACCGGGACGGTCGACTGAAGTCCCAACCAGAGAGTAAGTCTCTCTGTCGGTCGACCGATCCGGTCGGCCGGGAAAAAATAGAGAGCACTGTAATTGCTCCCGGTTGACCGGTCGGTCGACCGATGTGCACACATGCACAGTGGTGCATGTCGGTTGACCGTCCGGTCAACCGAACTAGGCCAAAACTGTTTTCCCAAAGGCTTTTTGAAGATGGTAAATTTTGATAAAAAATCTTTTGATAGGAGAGTACAAAATAGAGTTCTAGGACTTGTAATAATCAGGGTGTGATCATAGATCAACACCAAAAAGACTTGAACTATATTTTGACAAAAATCCTTTTTCTAAACAAAATGGTTTTCCAAAAACTTGTTTTTCCAAAATGATTTTTCCAAACTTTGTTTTTTCAAAACTATGTTAGAAATTTTGTAATGAAAATTGGTTTGTAAGCATGAAGCAATATGAAAAGTGTGTGTGACAATCCCAAAGTAATCTACCTCTATCATCTAGGTTTTGACAAAATGAACTAAAAAACCTAACTAAAATACAAATCTTGTAATGTCTTCAATCTTGTTTGATCCTGGAGCGCGTCTATTGTACTGGGCTCTGGGATCCAAATCTTTGCGGCTTCTAAAAGTGTGAGTCTTGTGTTGGAGCCGTCAAAACAACCTATGATTTTTAACCTGAAACTCATTTAAACAAAATTGTTAAAAGCATAACTATATATGGTTTGTTATCATCAAAACGTCGGGCTAATGGCCTTTGGGCCAACACAATATAGATAAGAATGAACACACAAAGAGAGTAAATCACCCACGTGTTTGTCCTATACTATATGCAATGTTATTTGTACACCTCCTATCAATATCACAACAACACAAGAATAAAATATAGTATATTGGAATGAAAATTGACACGTACCTAGATGCAAATGTCTAAAACCGTTTTAAAGCATCCAATTTTTGTATTTTAATTCTTAAAATTATTTACAATGTACAGGTAATATAAACAAAAATTAGTAGTAGAGTATAAGAATATACAAAAATTTACCCAACCACACAGAGAAAGTGTGAACTTCTGCAATGCTAAAGCTTTAACATGCACCAAAAACAAAGAAGAAAAGTTAACAAAAATGTGAAATCAAACCGTTCCTATGCCCGGCAACGGCGCCAAAATTTGATCGGGGGAAAACCGCGCACGAAAAGTGTATGTTTTGAAATCAAGAGTTAAAGTGTGTGTATTTTGGCTTCCTCGATACTTCCGTTATAGCATGAGGCTAAAACTAGTCGGATCCACAAAGACGGAAGGCGATAGAAGCTTTATTGGTTGATTCACGTGTGTTAAAAGTTCTTTAATGTTTGAAAGAATGAAAAGAAAGGAAAATAAAGAATGGAAAAGAGAAGTACGGTGAAGCACGATGAAGTGGGAAACATAGAAGATAAGATATTTGTGGTTGTTGATATATTTCTATAACAAAGTAAAAAGATAAAGAAAACCCATGGCTACTAACTACTAATGACTCCACTAATATGCTAACCTCTTGTGATAGTTGCCTTACATGTATCATTGGCCATCACTAGTCTTTGGTTCAAGAGCTTTACAAAGCATGACTCATATGTTAACTTTCACATTCAAATTTAACCAACAAGTGCAAGCTACACTTAATTCATCAAAACCCAATAAAAGTAATTATGAAATAAAGTAATGTTAGCTTATTAGAGATTTAGATGTTAGAGTGTTAGATCTATCATCATGAGGCATCAATGGCTCTTGCAAGAGAAAGGCCAAGTAGAGGCTAATAGATTCATGTAAATTATCAAGTAATAAGTTAGCAAGTTAGCGGTTAGTAGTTAGTTGTCATGAGAGAAAATTAGCTAAACATGTAAAAGGAGTTAGAGAATAAAATAAAGATAAGTTGAGAGAGTACCTTTCATAAATTTTCACCTTCTATTACAAGCATTCTTGCTTTCTCACCATGTACCACTCTCTCTTCTATTACAAGATCTAAAAGAAATGGAAAATATAAAGGAGGAAGAAGAAGAACACTAACCTAAACTATCCTAAACTACAACAAGGAGAAGAAACTACCCTAAAACATTGCATATCTTCTGCTCTAGAAACCCCAAGGGGTATTTATAGGCACCAGGGGAAAGGGGCTAGGGGGCAAACCTTGGCCCAAAGTATGGGTGCGGTCGTGCCCGTACGGCCGCAAAAACGCAGCAAAAGCCGTGTTTTCTCGGCTCTTCTGGAGCCGCGCGTGAGGCGCTTTAGGCCGCGCGCTGTCCCGTCTGTCCCCTGTCGGCATCAGCGCTCGGTTTCTGGTTTTCAGCCCCTGGTTTTGACAAAATAGCTCTCCAAGGTCAATGGCTATATTATAGGCCTTTAATCACCTGTTAAATGATTATTTAGAGTTTTCTTCTTCATTGCACACCATGGACCTAGAAACATGCAAGAGTGGTATTATTAGTAGAATTTAATATTAAATAAATGTGAAGATGTTTTATGAAATATGCAGTTTTAGAGACTAATCAACCAGTATCCAGCTCCATATACTCCTTCTCACAAACAACCATTAGAAGAATCAATTGACTGGGGAAAGAGGATAGAAGCCTTAGACGAGCTTGAGCGACGAATTCAAATTTTAAAAGACTCAAAATCCCGTCAAAATTTTCAAGTCACAAATTTTTGCTCTATTTTTCAAGAAGAACATGTCAACTTAGAAAAGATTACGGAATCCATGATTCAATTTCAAAATGATCCACTCAATATGATAGAAGTAAGACTTAGTAGACTGAAAAATATGTATAGGAATAAGGAAAACTCTCCCTACCCAATCTTTGACTATTCTCGACACTTCTAACCATATTGATGAAAACCAAGAATCCTGATATCTTGAAGATTTTGACCAAGATTCAATTTTATCACAAAATCTTGAACTTGACCAATATCAACCCATTGATGAATTGGCAAGTTTTTATTTTAATGAGATTGAACTTGATTATGAATATGAACCTGATCCCCAATATTGTGATTCAGTTTCTATCTTCAAATCTATCTTGACTCCAGTATTCTTACCTAATTTGGACTAATTTTCTAAGCAAACAGTTATTCTTGAACCCATAGATCTAGAAATGAAGCCATTAATTTTGGATAGTCACGTTCCATTGATGGGAAAAGCATGTGAATTTCAATTCTTAGATTTGGACTAACTCTTGAACCAAAACTGACTCTCGAACCCAAAATTAATTTTCTCGAGTTAGTATTGGATCCTAAACCTACATTCTTGAGCCCAAGTCAACCATCCATCAAGTCACATTTTTTTGTTGGACATAGGTATAGACCATAATGACTCTGTGATGATTTCCCAAAACTGGTCATGTAAAGGGAGTAAGCTTCATGACGGGATCTTTCATGATCCTATTCCTATTGGGGACTGTAAATATGTAAATAGAAAAGAGGTCAACAAAAGTGGGTTCCATGAACCACCACATTATCTTGATTAGATGTAACGCTTGACCCAATCAGACCACCACCGGAACCACCACCTTAAGGTACTATTGTTCTTCCTTCTTCTTTTTCACGCATCTATGCATTAATTCATACATTGAGAACAATGCATGAGATAGGTGTCGGGGAGGGTTCTAACATAACTTAGATTTTCCTTTTATTATTTAAAAAAAATTATTATTAACATTTTCCTTACTTTAAAAAAAAACTTTTTGAAAATAGAAACAATATTTTGACATATTTTTTGTAAGAAATTAAGTCAATTTTAAGGAATAAGAGAATCATAATTAGGATTTCTTATACTTGGTTAAAATAAGATTATTTGTTTGATTTTCAAGATTAGGAAGAAAATTTAAAAAAGTAATTTAGTCTTGATCTTTACCTTGATAAAATATGCACATTTTGCACTTACACAATTAGGGTTCAAAAACAAAGATTCTTATGCCTTATTAAAAAAAAGAAAGAAAAAAATATATATCTATGAAAAATAAACAAATTTAATTATTGATTAGTTAGGTGCTTTGGCCAAAGCAAGCCTTGGTATCTATGCGAAAGATGATTAGATGAGTTTAAATATATACACACACACACATACATTTAAAAATTCTTTGATTAAGCTGGGTATTTGTGCCTCATGAAGCATAAGTATTCCGGCCTAAAAGGGATACATTTTATAAATAAAAATCCTTGGTTTCTAATTGGTAGTGAAAAGTGCATTTTTATCATTACATTTACCATCACATTTTCATATTTATATCTATAATTCTGCACATTTACTAATATTTTATGATTTATTGTGTGCAGGCCTTGAGAAATAAAAATAAAGAAATAAAGTTTAAAAAGAAGCCCAAAAGCCCATATTCAAGCCCAATGTAAAAGTTACAAATATCAATTGCAAAAATTGCAAATACTAAGGGCAAAAGTTGCAAATACAAAGAAGAGGAATGATAGACTTCTATTCAACCCTAAACACTTGCAGGATGAGGATAAAAGCCAAAGAAGAAAGTGCAAAGATAAGAAAATTCGTGGATAAAAGATTTCGGATCTAGGTAACTTGCTTCCAAAGTTATATCTAAATCCCACGATAAAGAGCCAGGATCAAACTTCCAGAAGCAAACACCCAGATGGACGGACCAGGAGAGGCCACGCACCAAAGCGCGTGGCCAGCCGCCACCATAAGGCCGCGGAAACGCTGCCCAAGCCGCGTTTCCGCGGCAATCCAGTCATATCCAGGGAACCGCCTTCGTGGACGACTTCGACTGGGACTCTACCTCCTTCTGCACCTATAAATACCCCTGCAGTGCAACCAAGAAGAGCGTCCAACGAAATACAGAGCCAAAAATTACAGTTTTTATGCTTTCTTCTAGTTTAGGTTTTCTTTTCTCTTTTGTAATTTTTATTTTTCCTTTTTGTAACTGAGAGGAGAGGATGTTTTCATGGAGGAAGGAGATCTACTTGTATTGAGGGTGACAATCGGTGTAAGATTTGCTCTTCTTCTATTGTAAATAAATCAACTCGAGGTTCATTTTTTTATGTTCTTTTATTCTTGTTTAATCTTGTGTTCTTTTGTTCTTGTCTTCTTCGATTTTCTCTCTAATGTCTTGTAAACCATGAGACCATATTGCGTTGAGACTGCCTAGCCGAAGAAGAGCCCTTGATGGCCTATGGAGATGAACAAACCTTCGTTAGTTTGTCTTTTATTTTCGTAGTGTAGATTAAGAAGGTGGACGATCCTATACGCCATACTTGTACGCCTTCCAAGACAAGGTAAGTCATCGCACGGATCAAAGGTAAGCAAGGTAGAAGAGGTATGTATGTATAGTTTTCTTTCTTTCTAATTCTAGTTTAGATCTTCATCTCTCTCAAATTTACTTTTCACCTTGTAATTGTAAATATCATATACCATTGTAAATAATAAAAGAAAATAATTTTTAGAGAATCTTACTTAAACGCTTCCATCGCTAGTCCCTCCCTGAGGATCACGACCCGCATAGCCACTGCTACCGCGGATTCGAATTGAGAACCTTACACAACTTGTTCTAAATCTAAAATTCTTTATTTTGTTGCACAGGTAAATCTCAATCAAAATTTTGGCGCCGTTGCCGGGGAGGGACGGTAAGTTTTTCTGTAAAAATAAATTTTTTTTAACTAATTCTTTTATTCTTTCTGTTTGCAGGTTTGGAGAATAGGGAAACTGACAGCAGAAGTGGACATATAGCAACTCTGTGCCTCTGCCCTTGAAGGCAGAGCGCAAGAGCCTACTTCAGAGCCGCGGAAACGCGGCAATTGCCGCGAAACCGCGGCCTGAGTAGTTCCCTACTGATCCATCTTTTTGCAGGTTGCTGCAAATTGCAATATCTGTTTACTGCTCTGTTAAACTTTGTTCTGTGATAACCCTGCTTACTGCTAATTAATCAACAGTAAAATACTTATTGTTAAAGATAAAAATTGATTAGACGTTTGCATATTAGGCACGTGTCTTTTCAATTCCTTTATTTTTACTATTGAAGAGTGCTGGAGCAAGGTATGTTCGCATTGCATGTAGAATAGGACTCATCTCTTGGTTGATGCTTTGAGTGAATCTTATTTACATATTTTGTACACTTGCACAAATTTATTCTAAGGGCATAACCCATTAACAAGATAAGGTGGGGATTTCATCACCCTTCCTTAGCCCAAAAATCATATCCCAAGCACTCACTAACCCAAGCCTAACTTAAAATTAGTAGACGTTGGCCCTAGGGACATCTCGGACTCAATTAGGAGATTATCCTAAGGGGGAACAGTGTTGGAATTTGACTCCTGCCAAATCAGTGTCTAGGAAGGGGATTGGGGGCCGAAAGTTCGAAGATTGGTGGTTATTTAATTAAGGAACGTCTTTGACGGAAAACCTCCCACCACTCTTGCCCTGACCTGGCTGATTAACTTGTGGTCAAAGTCTGCACCCTACCTCCTGTGGACAATCTAACCAGTTAGGAGTCGTCTAGGTCATAGGTCTACCCTAACTTAGGTTAGAAATTTTTCTTTTTTGTTTGTTTATTTGTTTGTTTTCTTTTTCTTTTGTTTGTTTTGTGTGATATGGCCTATAACAATAATTTTTCAATTTTAATAAGGATCCATATTATACACCAACCTCTTTTTCGGATATTACCAACCCGGCATATCATAACTCTAACCAACCTAGTGTGCCAGATTGGTCTTATCCGAATCATTATATGCCCAGTCCCAATACTATGAACAAGATTGGAATAATCATCACTACTCTTCACAGAATCAATAGGGATTCAACACCCCTGAGCCATATGGTCAACCACCTGTTCAACCATTATCTTCGTACACGTCTTTTCCCACATCATCAATGTTTCAATCCTCCAATGATCCATTCAATGGGTTAGAAGAAAAAGTGGATCGGTTGCAAGAGATAATGAATGATCAAATTTCTAGACTTTCAAACATTCTTGAACTTACCAACCAAGTTGATAGGAACCAAGAATCATCCTATCTAGAAGACCTTGATCAAAATTCAATTTCATCACATCAATATGAACTGGACCAATCTCAATCCTTGGACAAATTGGCTAGTTTAATTTCAATGAGATTGAATTAGATTGTGAATGTGAACCCGATCCCCAACTTTGCGATTCAGTTTCCATCTTCGAATCTATGTTGACTCCAGTATCCTTACCCAATTTGGACCAACTTTCTGAGCCAACATTTATTCCTGTGCCCATAGATCATAAAATTGAATCACCCATTTTTGAAGATCATCATAGTGAACTTGACCAATTTCATACTTTTGAAAGTCCCCTTGACAAATTGGCAAGTTCTAATTTTTATGAGATTGAAACTAATGAGATATGTGACCTAGATTCCCAAATCTATGATCAAGTTCAAATTCCCGAATCATTATTGACTCCTGTTTTGTTACCCGACTTAGGTAATATTTTAGAGTCAGTTTTGATTCCCACACCTATCATTCCTGAACTTGAATCACCAACATTGAGTCACATTCAATTGTGGGAAAATGATTGTGGAATTGAGTTTCAATTTCTTGACTTGGACCCAATTCTTGAACCTAGCCTAACTCCTGAACCCTTACTTGATTTGAGTTTCTTTCCTGAGTCGGTATTAGTTCCTGAACCGATTATTCTTAAGTCCAAGTCAACCATTCTATCAAGTCACATTCTTTTGATTGACATAGTTATAGACCATGACTCTGTGATGATTTTCCAGGACTGGTCATGTAAAGGAAGTAAGTTTAACGAGAGGATCTTCTATGATCCTATTCATACTGGGGACTCTAAATATGTAAATAGAAAAGAGGTAAATAAAGGTAGGTCCCATGAACTACCACGTTATCTTGTTTGGGCCGCATTTCGTGGACCAATTAGACCACCACCGGAACCACCACCTTAAGGTAACTTCTGTCTTCCCTTGTTCTTTTTCATGCATATATGCATTCATTCATACATTGAGGATAATGCATGAGATAAGTGTGGGGGTAGGCTTTACTAACATACTAACATAGTTAGAAACTAACAAAAATTTGCTAATAAAAAAAATCTAAAAAAATTTAAAAAAAAATTATAAAGAGGACAATATTTTGACTTATCTTTTGAAAGAAATCTAAGTTAGTCTTAAGAATTAGGAAAATCATGATTAGGATTTCTAAAAACTTGGTCAAAATAAAATAAATTGTTGAATTTTTAGGTATAGGAGGAAAAATTGAATAAGTAATTAGTCTTGATTTTTACCTTAATGAAATGTGCATACCTAATGCATATCTAGGATTCTAAGACAAATGCCTCAAAAAAAATAAAAAAAATTTCACCAATTAAGCTGGATACATGTGCCTCAAGAAGCATAAGTATTCACGCCTAAAGGTGAGTTCTAAATAAAATAAAGCTCTTAGTTTTGTGGCCTAATTCACTCGAATTTGAGTCCGCGGGGTGTTTTCTCACCCGCTGCCCTAAAACCGACCGGTTCGGGAGCCACCGACTTTAAGTTCGCTACATGGGTGGATTAGAAAGCCTAAGGAAACTAAGAAATATTATATGTACTAACACATCTAATAGTCAATTAGTTTGGTATGAGGGCCTCAAGAAGCCTTGATACTTACACGAAAGAAAATTAGATGAGTTATAAAGAAATAATAATAATAATAAAGAGGCATGAGAGTCCAAGTTAAGGAATTCCTAGCAAAGATTTATAAGAATGCATATGATTTTTGGTAACGAAAAAGACTATACAAAAATTCAATTTGATCCTTACCTAAAAAGGAAAACAATTTACTTTATAAAGACTAAGTTTAAGAATGAATAAAAATGAGGATCCTAAAAACTTATAGACTACTTAGTCTTTTCAAAAGTATTTCAAATATTTTCCTTTTTATGGATTTTGTGGGTGTAATCCGCTGAAAACCCTCACGAGACAACACTCGTCCTCTAGGGTAACCTAGGGGTTTAACGGCTTGTTGCACGTGCTAAGTGCAACCGTGATTCCTACGAAAGTGAGTTAGGATAAATTAATTTTTCTTTTCTTTTTGATTTTTACTCGAGGACGAGCAAAAAGATAAGTGTGGGGGTGTAATTGGTAGTGAAAAGTGCATTTTTATCATTACATTTACCATCACATTTTCATATTTATATCTATAATTCTGCACATTTACTAATATTTTATGATTTATTTTGTACAGGCCTTGAGAAATAAAAATAAAGAAATAAAGCTTAAAAAGAAGCCCAAAAGCCCATATTCAAGCCCAATGTAAAAGTTGCAAATATCAATTGCCAAAATTGCAAATACTAAGGGCAAAAGTTGCAAATAAAAAGAAGAGGGAATGATAGACTTCTATTCAACCCTAAACGCTTGCAGGGTGAGGATAAAAGCCAAAGAAGAGAGTTCAAAGATAAGGAAATTCGTGGATAAAAGATTTGGGATCTAGGTAACTTGCTTCCCAAGTTATATCTAAATCCCAAGATAAAGAGCCAGGATCAAACTTCCAGAAGCAAACGCCCAGATGGACGGACCAGGAGAGGCCACGCACCAAAGCGCGTGGCCAGCCGCCACCATAAGGCCGCGGAAACGCGGCCCAAGCCGCGTTTCCGCGGCAATCCAGTCATATCCAGGGAACCGCCTTCGTGGACGACTTCGACTGGGACTCTACCTCCTTCTGCACCTATAAATACCCCTGCAGTGCAACCAAGAAGAGCGTCCAGCGAAATATATAGCCAAAAATTACAGTTTTTAGGCTTTCTTCTAGTTTAGGTTTTTTTCTCTTTTGTAATTTTTATTTTTCCATTTTGTAACTGAGAGGAGAGGATGTTTTCATGGAGGAAGGAGATCTACTTGTACTGAGGGTGACAATCGGTATAAGTTTTGCTCTTCTTCTATTGTTAAAAAAATCAACTCGAGGTTCGTTTTTTTTTATGTTCTTTTATTCTTGTTAATCTTGTGTTTCTTTTATTCTTGTCTTCTTCTATTTTCTCTCTAATGTCTTGTGAACCATGAGACCCAATTGCGTTGAGACTGCCTAGCCGAAGAAGAGCCCTTGATGGCCTATGGAGATGAACAAACCTTCGTTAGTTTCGAAGTGTAGATTAAGAAGGTGGACGATCCTATACGCCATACTTGTACGCCTTCCAAGACAAGGTAAGTCATCGCACAGATCAAAGGTAAGCAAGGTAGAAGAGGTATGTATGTATAATTTTCTTTCTTTCTAATTTTAGTTTAGATCTCCATCTCTCTCAAATTTACTTTTCACCTTGTTATTGTAAATATCATATACCATTGTAAATAATAAAAGAAAATAATTTTTAGAGAATCTTACTTAAACGCTTCCATCGCTAGTCCCTCCTGAGGATCACGACCTGCATAGCCACTGCTACCACGGATTCGAATTGAGAACCTTGCACAACTTGTTCTAAATCTAAAATTCTTTATTTTGTTGCACAGGTAAATCTCAATCAGTTTCGTGGCCTTGTTTGCTCAAGTATTTAAGTCCTTAGGGGTATTTTCTCACCTGGTACCCTAAGACTGTCCGGTTTTGGGTGTCACCGACTAAACGCTCGTTACATGGGCAGATTAGAAAGCCTAATAGAATTAAGGAATAATATCATCAAAAAATAAAAATAAATAAGGCATATGAGTTAAAGTTAAAGAACCCTTAGTCAAAACGTCATGGTCACGAAAGTGCATATGACTTAGAGTAAAGTAATAGACTAGATGAGAAATACAATTTGTCTCCTTACTTTTATTGATGACATGTTTTTGAATAGAGACTAAGATTAGGAATGAAAAGTTTGATTCTCCTATAACTTATATTAACTTGTACTCTTACAACAATACCTCAAATATTTTCTCTTTTCAAATTGTTTTTTGAAAATATTAACATTTTTCTCTTTCTTTATGGATTTTGTGGGTGCAATCCACTGAAAATCTTCACGAGACAAAACTCGTCCTCTAGGGGTAATCTAGAGGTTTAATGGCTTGTTGCACAAGCTCAATACAATCAAGTGACCTGCGAAAGTGGTCTAATATTCTTTGGTTTAGTTTTGTTGTTTTGCTCGAGAACGAGCAAAAGATAGGTATAGGGGTATGATCGGTCGCTGATACTGCATAATTATCGTCACATTCTCATACTTATTGTATAATAAACTTTTTTAATCCTATTTATTGTCTAATTTATATGCAGGCCCATTGCTAAAAGAGAGGGAAAAGAAACCAACCCAAAAGCCGTCAAAATTATGACTTATTCAGAATTAATTCAAAATTAGAAAATCAGGGTAGATCAAGGCAAATCAGAGAAGATAAAATAGGTTGAAAACTAGTTAAAATAAATCTCTACAAATCAATTGGTTAAAGCTGAAGAAAAAAGGAGATTTCGTCAAAATCCGGACCCAAACTGAAAATCCAGCTAAAGATAAAACCAAAACATCAAAGCAGGGACGCGTACCTCCCGTGGTCACACCCGAGCCACGAAAATGTAGCCAAAACTGGATTTTTACGGCTTAGTTAACTTTGTTGGGGAGTGTTTGCTCCCCCTATCTTCTACGCTCTTCCTCATTGGGTTTTTACCTATAAATAATGGGTTTTCAGAGACTATAGGGGAAGATCAAGCAGAGAAGGATTCTTAAGCTAGTTTTTCATTCTTTTTAAGTAGGTTTTTATTTTTCTTTTCATGTAATTTTCAATTTTCATTTATGTAATTCAGAGGAGATTAGAGTTTCATAGGAGAATGAGAGTGAAGCATGTGCTGAGAGTAACACTGGTATAAGTTGTTCTTCTCTTCTTTTATTGTTAACACATTGAGTCTAAGTTATAATTTTTATGTTCTTCTTTGTTTTTATGCTCTTATTCTTCTTTTTACTTCTCTTCTTTTGGTACCAAGTGCTATCCAAGTGAGTCTTATAGTATTGAAAGAGCCTTGCCTTTGCGAGTGCCACTGATAGCTCATGACAATGAATTTTTAGTCTCATTCTGTATCATTTTAACTTGTATTATCTTGATGATGTAATGTGGAAGAGAGGGAATCAACTCTTATGGGCTATGCGCTCATCGCCTCCACTTCAAGGTAACATCATTGCCACAGATTCAAGGTAAGTATTTGGCCAAAGAAGGTAAGTATTTCTTTTAAGTTTTCTTTCTTTTAATTCTTTAGTTTAGAACACTACAATCTCCTAACTCTTTTATCAGTCTTTTAATTTCTTTATATAAATCTATTTTTCATTTTCTCCACCTTCTCAATCTACCACTTTCTTCTTAACTTTACTGTAACTTATTTTTCTTTTTCTTTTCAAGAACTAAAAAAAGATCTTTAATCATTGATTGTAACTTAAAAGAGAACTTACTCAAAAGCTTCAATCTCTAGTCCCTCCTTGTGGATCACGACCCGCATAACCACTTGCTATAGTGGTAGTATTGAGTACTTGAACATTCTATTTAGTATTTCTGAAATTTTATATTTTGTGTGCAAGTTAAAAACTCAATCAGGTCATCACTACTGAGGGTATTTCTTCTATCACTCTTAATTATTACCCCCATTGAGTTGGACAAACATTTTAACGCTTCATCTGAATGTCACCTACAGGAGTGGCTACGGTGTTGAAGTTGCAACCTCCTCCCACATTGAGGAGACGATTATGGAATTGGTCCAGCCAGAGGGCCTTGAAGTTTCTACTATTGGCATGATCTCTGAGGGTACAACTATCGTGACCGGACCCTCGTCCTAGAGCAGCCTGCCAAAGGATCTATCATCTTCGGATCCTCAACTTGGTAAGAGAATAAAGATTCTCTATATACTTTCATTCTCATCGTTATTGCTAACATCGATGTTATGATTGCAGAGAGTACTGGGGTGCTTCCAGTGGAAGAGCCATGGTAAGCACAGGAGCGGAGGACAGTACGCTTCAGGCTTCAATGGCTGAACCAAGTACCATGAAGTCTGTCCCTGCAGTTGTCGTCTCAAATGCTACCACAGTAACAAACTTGGAGATGTCGGTCACAACTTCAAAGGAACCTGCTGCTGGCCATGTCCCTGAGCTCAGTGAAATGGTTTCTATCTCTACAGAGACCATTCTCACGATCATAGAAAGGGAGTCTGGGAGTGTATCGATAGAGTTAGCCCAGCCATGAATATCATAGAAGAATTGGCTCATCAGATGGTGCAACAATTTTCACTTTCATGAAATCCTGCATCGAATTGGTTCTTTCCTGGAGAAGTTCCTTTGAGTTCATCCAAATGCTTCTTGAAAACTGATTGACTTTTTCCTGCACACAGAATAGAGAAGTTCAGATTTAAGAAAAGGCTGTGCAAGTTGCTCAATTCGAATCCGCGGTAGCAGTGGCTATGCGGGTCGTGATCCTCAGGAAGGGACTAGCGATGGAAGCTTTGTCAATAAGTTATCTCTAATGTTTTTATTAATTTAAAGTTAAGTTAGAAAGAAAGAAGATGGAGAAAAAGAAGTGATATTTACAATGAAAGTAAGGAAAAGAATTTGGAAAGATGGAGATGGTGATCTAAACTAAAGAAATAAAAGAAAGAAAACTAAAAACTATACATACCTACCTCTTCAGTCTGCTTACCGTTGAACCGTTGCGACGACTTACCTTTTCTTGGAAGGCGTACAAGTATGGCGTATAGGATCGTCCACCTTCACGATCTACACTACAAAAAGAAAATAATGGCAAGAGAAAGCTTGTTCATCTCTATAGGCCATTAAGGGCTCTTCTTCGGCTAGGCAGTCTCGAAGCAATCAGATCTCATGGTCCACACAACATTAGAGAGAAACAAATAGAAGAAAACAAGAACAGAAGAAGAAAACAATGAAAGAATAAAAACAAACCTCGAATCGATTTATTTAACAATGGAAGAAGAGCAAAACTTACACCGATTGTCACCCTCAGTACAAATAGATCTCCTTCCTCCATGAAAACATCCTCTCCTCTCAGTTACAAAAATTACAAAAGAAAAATAAAAACCTAACCTAAACGACAAGTTAGCCTAAGAAACCCTAGAATCTGCTCTGAATTTTCTGTACACCCTTTCTGTTGCGTCTGCAGGGGTATTTATAGGTGCAGAAGGAAGTAGAGTCCCATAACAACTCCTCAACGAAAGCGGTTCCCCAGACTTATCCAATCTGCCGTGAAAACGCGGCTTGGGCCGCATTTCTGCGGCCTAAGTGTGTCGGTTGGCCATGCGCTTTGGCGCGTGGCTTCTCCTGGTCCGTCCATCTGGGCGTTTCTTTCTGAAAGCTACATCCTGGCTCTTTATCGTGGGATTTAGATATAACTTGGGAAGCAAGTTATCTAGATCCCAAATCTTTTATCCACGAATTTCCTTCTCTTCTTTGGCTTTTATCCTCATCCTGCAAGTGTTTAGGGTTGAATAGAAGTCTATCCTTCCCTCTTCTTTGTATTTGCAACTTTGCCCTTAGTATTTGCAATTTTAGCAATTGATAATTGCAACTTTCACACTGGGCTTGAATATGGGCTTTTGGGCTTCTTTTTATGCTTTATTTCTTTATTTTTATTTCTCAAGGCCTGCACACAATAAATCATAAAATATAGTAAATGTGCAGAATTATATGAATAAATATGAAAATGTGATGGTAAATATAATGATAAAAATGCACTTTTCACTACCAATCACACCCCTAAACTTATCTTTTGCTCGTCCTCGAGTAAAAATCAAAGAAAAAGAAAAAGAAAAGAAAAATTAATCTAACCTAACTCACTTTCGTAGGAATTACGGTTGCACTTAGCATGTGCAACAAGCCGTTAAACCCCTAGGTTACCCTAGAGGACGAGTGTTGTCTCGTGATTGTTTTCAGCGGATTACACCTACAAAATCCATTGAAAAGGAAAATATTTGAAATACTTTTGAAGAGACTAAATAGTCTATAAGTTTTAGGATTATCATTTTTATTCATTCTTAAACTTAGTCTTTATAAAGTAAATTGTTATCCTTTTTAAGTAAGGATCAAAATTGAATTTTGTATATAGTCTTTTTCGTTACCAAAAATCATATGCATCCTTATAAATTTTTACTAGGAATTCCTTGACTTGGACTCTCATGCCTCTTTATTTTTTTTCTCTTTTTTTTTAATATGTATAACTCATCTAATTTTCTTTCGTGTAAGCATCAAGGCTTCTTGAGGCCCTCATATCTAACTAATTGATTATTAGATGTGTTAATACATATATATTATTTCTCAGTTTCTTTGGCTTTCTAATCCACCCATGTAGCGAACTTAAAGTCAGTGGCTCCCAAACCGGTCGGCTTTAGGGCACCAGGTGAGAAAACACCCCGCGGACTCAAATTCGAGTGAACTAGGCCACAAAACTAAGGGCTTTATTTTATTTATTACTCACCTTTAGGCGTGAATACTTATGCTTCTTGAGGCACATGTATCCAGCTTAATTGGTGAAATTTTATTTTTTTTTTATGAGGCACAAGGGTCTTTTTCTTAGAATCTTAGATATGCATTAGGTATACACATTTCATTAAGGTAAAAATTAAGACTAACTACTTATTCAATTTCTCCTCCTATACCTAAAAATTCAACAATTTATTTATTTTGATCAAGTTTTTAGAAATCCTAATCATGATTTTCCTAATTCTTAAGACTAACTTAGATTTCTTTCAAAAGATAAGTCAAAATATTGTCCTTTTTATAATTATTTTTTTAGATTTTTTTTATTAGCAAATTTTTGTTTTTTTATTAGCAAATTTTTGTTAGTTTCTAACTATGTTAGTATGTTAGTAAAGCCCACCCCCACACTTATCTCATGCATTGTCCTCAATGTATGAATGAATGCATAAATGCATGAAAAAGAACAAGGGAAGGCAGAAGTTACCTCAAGGTGGTGGTTCCGGTGGTGGTCTAATTAGTCCACGAAATGCGGCCCAATCTACTTTTTGTGGAATTCGGGGGAACCCACCAGTGATTTTTCTTATATAACCCACTAAAATGTATGTATAATTATTTTTTAAAATTTCCACCCCATCAAATTTTCAAATTTCATAATAAATTTCAGAGTCAATTGTGTCACCTCCTTGTCCCAAAATGGAGTATGAAAAGATGGAATTATTGACTTGGACGTGGGAAGTACGGGAACGAATACCGACTCAGGAAAGAAACTTAAATCAAGTAATGGTTCAGGAGTCGGGCTAGGTTCAGGAAGTGGGTCCAAATCAATAAGTTGAAGCTCAAGTCCACAATAATCTTCCCACAATAGAATGTGACTCAATGTTGGTGATTCAACTTCAGAAATGATAGGTGTGGGAATCAAAACTGACTCTAAAAGATTACCTAAGTCGAGTAACAAAACAGGAGTCAATAATGATTCGGGAATTTGAACTTGATCACAGATTTGAGAATCTAGGTCACATATCTCATTGGGTTCAATTTCATAAAAATGAGAACTTGCCAATTTATCCATGGGACTTTCAAAATTTCAAAATTGGTCAAGTTCAATATGATCATCAAAAATGGGTGATTCAATTTCATGATGAATTGGAACAGGATCCAATGTTGACTCAGAAAAATTGAAATCAGGTGAAGACACCGGAGTCATTATTGAATCAGGAAGTAAAATGAATCACCAAGTGGAAGATCATGATCATATTCATGCTCAAGTTCTATTTCAGGAAAGGAAAAACTTGCCAAGTTATCAAAATTTGAAGTTTCGGCAAGTTCACATGATGGCACTAAATTAGAATCTTGTTGTCCAAAGCAACTTGGTTCGTCGGCTCTAAGAGAGTGGTCAGCGATATCAGAAATGGCCGAACGGTGAGAACGTAAAGATTGAACCATCATATCTATATCATGATCACGGGCTAATCTAGCCTGAGTCATGGCTGCAAGCATCCTTTCGTAGTTGATAGGTGCATCATGTTGTGATTGGACTTGAAAGGATGAAGTGTAATCGTGATGAAGTTGTGAGTCAGTGGACTCATGCATTATCATGTCTGCGATTGATGGTAATTTTTGCTTGGACTCATGCATACTTATCATTTCCCCGATAGATGGTATTCTATTCTGACTGGGTGGATCAGAGTATGAATCTTGGGAATATTGTGGACAAGGTGGAGACGGAGGACAAGTCGGTTGAAAATTAGACTCGGGGGGATCGAAACCCCATGAACTCTGTGAAGAGTTGAAACTATTATGGAAATTATGGTTATAAGATGGGGGGTATGGGTTATATTCATTCGGATAAGACCATTCTGGCACACTAGGTTGGTCAAAGTTGTGATATGCCGGGTTGGTAATATCCGAAAAATAGTTAAGTGTGTAATATGGATTAAAATTGGAAAAATTATTATTATATGCCATATCACACACAAAAGAAAAAGAAAACAAACAAATAAACAAACAAAAAGAAGAAAAAATTCTAACCTAAGTTAGGGTAGATCTATGACCTAGACGACTCCTAACTTGTTAGATTGTCCACGGGAGGTAGGGTGCAGACTTTGACCACAAGTTAATCAGCCAGGTCAGGGCAAGAGTAGTGGGAGGTTTTCCGTCAAAGACGTTCCTTAATTAAATAACCACCAATTTTCGGGCTTTCGGCCCTCAATCCCCTTCCTAGACACTGATTTGGCAGGAGTCAATTTCCAACACCGTTCTCCCTTAGGATAATCTCCTAATTGAGTCCGAGATGTCCCTAGGGCCAACGTCTACTAATTTTAAGTTAGGCTTGGGTTAGTGAGTGCTTGGGATATGATTTTTGGGCTAAGGAAGGGTGATGAAATCCCCACCTTATCTTGTTAATGGGTTATGCCCTTAAAATAAATTTGTGCAAGTGTACAAAATATGTAAATAAGATTCACTCAAAGCATCAACCAATAGATGAGTCCTATTCTACATGCAATGCGAACGTACCTTGCTCCAGCACTCTTCAACAGTAAAAATAAAGGAATTGAAAAGACACGTGCCTAATATGCAAACGTCTAATCAATTTTTATCTTTAACAACAAGTATTTTACTGTTAATAAATTAGCAGTAAGTAGGGTTATCACAGAACAAAGTTTAACAGAGCAGTAGACAGATATTGCAATTTGCAGCAACCTGCAAAAAGATGGATCAGTAGGGAACTACTCAGGCCACGGTTTCGCGGCAATTGCCGCGTTTCTGCGGCTCTGAAGTAGGCTCTTGTGCTCTGCCTTCGAGGGCAGAGGAACAGAGTTGCTATATGTCCACTTCTACTGTCAGTTTCCCTGTTCTCCAAACCTGCAAACAGAAAGAATAAAAGAATTAGTTAAAAAAATTTTATTATTAGAGAATAACTTACCGTCCCTCCCCGGCAACGGCGCCAAAATTTTGATTGAGTTTTTACTGCACACAGAATAGAGAAGTTCAGATTTAAGAAAAGGTTGTGCAAGATGCTCAATTCGAATCCGCGGTAGCAGTGGCTATGCGGGTCGTGATCCTCAGGGAGGGACTAGCGATGGAAGCTTTGTCAATAAGTTATCTCTAATGTTTTTATTAATTTAAAGTTAAGTTAGAAAGAAAGAAGATGGAGAAAAAGAAGTGATATTTACAATGAAAGTGAGGAAAGAATTTGGAAAGATGGAGATGGTGATCTAAACTAAAGAAATAAAGAAAGAAAACTAAAAACTATACATACCTACCTCTTCAGTCTGCTTACCGTTGAACCGTTGCGACGACTTACCTTTTCTTGGAAGGCGTACAAGTATGGCGTATAGGATCATCCACCTTCACGATCTACACTACGAAAAGAAAATAATGGCAAGAGAAAGCTTGTTCATCTCTATAGGCCATTAAGGGCTCTTCTTCGGCTAGGCAGTCTCAAAGCAATCAGATCTCATGGTCCACACAACATTAGAGAGAAACAAATAGAAGAAAACAAGAACAAAAGAAGAAAACAATAAAAGAATAAAAACGAACCTCAAATCGATTTATTTAACAATGGAAGAAGAGCAAAACTTACACCGATTGTCACCCTCAGTACAAATAGATCTCCTTCCTCCATGAAAACATCCTCTCCTCTCAGTTACAAAAATTACAAAAGAAAAATAAAAACCTAACCTAAACTACAAGTTAGCCTAAAAAACCCTAGAATCTGCTCTGGATTTTCTGTACACCCTTTCTGTTGCATCTGCAGGGGTATTTATAGGTGCAGAAGGAAGTAGAGTCCCATAACAACTCCTCAACGAAAGCGGTTCCCCAGACTTATCCAATCTGCCGCGGAAACGCGGCTTGGGCCGCGTTTCCGCGGCCTAAGTGTGTCGGTTGGCCACGCGCTTTGGCGTGTGGCTTCTCCTGGTCCGTCTATCTGGGCGTTTCTTTCTAGAAGCTGCATCCTGACTCTTTATCGTGGGATTTAGATATAAGTTGGGAAGCAAGTTATCTAGATCCCAAATCTTTTATCCACGAATTTCCTTCTCTTCTTTGGCTTTTATCCTCATCCTGCAAGTGTTTAGGGTTGAATAGAAGTCTATCCTTCCCTCTTCTTTGTATTTGCAACTTTTGCCCTTAGTATTTGCAATTTTGGCAATTGATATTTGCAACTTTTACACTGGGCTTGAATATGGGCTTTTGGGCTTCTTTTTATGCTTTATTTCTTTATTTTTATTTCTCAAGGCCTGCACACAATAAATCATAAAATATTAGTAAATGTGCAGAATTATATGAATAAATATGAAAATGTGATGGTAAATATAATGATAAAAATGCACTTTTCACTACCAATCAAAAACCAGATCGAGAACATTCGTAATCTGAAAGTTTGGAGCAAGCCAAGGCATATCTGACGCTGGTCGAAAAGTTGGGGATATGCTTGAAGAAACTGTGGATCTTGGAAAAGGCTAATCTGGTGGATGAGCCCCACTGATGTTAAATAAGCTCCTCGTTGCTCAAGTATGCAAACGGAAGGAGATGGAGAAGCAGATGGCTGAGGAGGCTCGTCACCTCAATGAATTTCAGGCCAGCTATCGGAGATTGGCTGATGACTTTAGAGAATCTGAGGTTATCACTAAGAACGCAGAGCAAGTCATAGCCAATGCTCAAGCAGTTATTACCACAGTGCAAGCCTTGATTCAGGTCAATGAGTAGAAACTTGTTGCTACTAAGAAAAGGCTAGAGGAGCTAGAGGCTGCCAAGAAGCAGGTCCAAGAAGATCTTATTG
This sequence comes from Agave tequilana, assembly GCA_038442645.1. Lineage (NCBI taxonomy): Eukaryota > Viridiplantae > Streptophyta > Magnoliopsida > Asparagales > Asparagaceae > Agave > Agave tequilana. Next base: position 171,917 of record JAVJIF010002503.1, on the reverse strand, counting down.
GCCGTTCTTTCAAGCTGGAATCTCTTCAAGCATAACTTGCCACGAAGAAATTCTTGTCAGAAGAAGAATGAGAGTTCATGCTTAGGCAGAGGTTGAGAAAGCACGCCCGCATGAGATTCTGTGTCTCCGGATCAGATTCACTCTTTGGCTGATTGAGATTAGCCCACTTCTTTTATATCTCTCCCCTTTTATGTTGTAACACTCCATTTATCAAATAAGAGAGTGTTTATATCACTTTTATCATTTTGATATAAATAATAAAAGTTATCAAATTTTGTCTCATCTTTATTCCTTCTTTGTGTTTGAAAATCAGAATGACTCTTTATTGCGTGGGAGAACGTAGCTCTCACAGACGTAGTTCTTGACTATTGTGGAGACACAGTCTGTGGCCAATTGTTGAGACACGGCTCTGAGTTGCAGGGGAGAAAGTCAGGCAGCACTGAGATGCAGGTGAGACGCGGGCATAAGAATCGAAGGTGCATATGACTTAGGATAAAGTAATAAACTAGATGAGAAGTACAATTTGGCTCCTTACTTTGATTGATAATAAGTTTTTGAATAAAGACTAAGTTTAGAAATGAAAAGTTCAGTTTTCCTATAACTTATGGATTACTTAATTCTTACAATAATACTTCAAATATTTTTCTCTTTCAAAATGTATTTTCAAAATACTAACACTTTATTTCTCTTTCTTTATGGATTTTGTGGGTGTAATCCACTGAAAACCCTCACGAGACAAAACTCATCCTCTAGGGGAAACTTAGAGGTTTAATGGCTTATTGCACATGCTCAATGCAATCGAGTAACCTTACCGTCCCTCCTCAGCAACGGTGCCAAAATTTGATTGAGGTTTTACCTGCACAAAAATACAGAATTTAAGAACTTTTAAAACAGTAGTGCAAGTTCTCAATACTACCGCAATAGCAAGTGGTTATGCGGGTCGTGATCCACAAGGAGGGACTAGCGATGGAAGCTCTGTTTAGCAGATTCTCTTTTATGCTACAAAGAATGGTTAAAGTTCTTCTTTTGGTTCTTTAAAAGAAAATGAAAAAGAGTTGAAGTTAAGTTACAAAGAAGGTGGTAGATTGAGATGGTGGAGAAAATAGAAAATGGATATATACAAAGAAGTCGAAAAGAGTGATAAAAGAGTTGGGAGATTGTGGTGTTGGTGATAAAGGTTAAGATAAAAGAAAGTTAAAACCTAAAAGAAAAACTTACCTCATCTAGTTGATGACTTAACTAGAAACCTTGCATGTTTTACGTTGCTTCGGAGGTGATCAACGCATAATTCATAAGATCGAGTTCAGTCCCTATTCGCATTACATCATCAAGATGAACAAGAATGAATAATACGGAATCTTGAGGAAGAGAACATCATCATGAAATATCGGCGGCACTCACATAAACATGGCTATACAGATGCTTCTATATTCACTTGGATACTCATCAAAACAAAAAGAGGAAAAGTAGAAAAAAGAAGAAGAAAACGAAAGTAAAGACGAACATAAAAAAGTTACCTTTTATTGCTTGTAGGAACAATGAAAGAAAAGAGGAGGTTACATCAGTGTCACTCTTAACATAAGTCTCTCTCTCTTACTTACATGAATCTGAGTCTATCCTATTCTTACAAAGAAATAAAAATTACATAAAATAAAAATAAAAACCTACACTATAAAGAATGAAAAACTGGCCTAAAATCTATCTCTGCACGGTCGTTCCCCTTTGCTTTTGAGATTGCAGGTATTTATAGGAGAAATGCAGAGGTTAGAGGTGTATGAAGATAGGGGAAGCTGGATATTTCTGAATTTGAATCCTCCGCTTATCTCCAAAATTGATTTGATGTAGATATTTAGTTCGGATCTGCAGCTTGTTAGCGTGTTATTGCTAAATATAACTTATCAAATGATAAAATTAAAAATAGTGATCAACTTAAGAGTTGTAGCCCCTTAATTCTTCTTTCTAGATTATCTTAAATTATTAGATTTGAATTTCAGTAGCAAATGTTATGATTCAAATAATAAATGTATCCAGTCAGAATCTGAGTAAAATTTGCTTCTCCTCATCCGTTGATCTTCTCTCTATCCATTTATCCCTTTTGATTTGGACTCTGTATTAGACATTATCCTATGTTGAACTTTCGATTTAACCACTTGATTCATCAAAAATTGAATTTAACCAATTAGATTTGGGATCATCCTTCTCTAACCAAATAGATCTAGCTAAATCTAAATTAACTAATATTTATTTGATTTTATCCTCTTTTTCCCCATGATTATCTTCTGCAAAATAGATATTTAAGACAAGAAATTTAGCAGATTTTTTATATGATAAATGTGAAATGTAATAAAGAATAATGCAATAAATGTGTGCAATTAGACGCGGCCCTGAATTGTAGGGGAGACACGGCTCTGAATTGTTGAGGAGACGCGGCCCTAAATTGTTAGGGAAGACGTAGCTTTGAACCATTGAGGAGACGCGATTCTGAATTATTAGGAAAGACGCAGCTCTGAACCATTGAGAAGACGCAACCTGAATTGTTAGGCACGCAGCCTTGGCCGTCGAAGGGACGCGTTCTTCACTTTGTTGAGAGAACACAGCCTTCAACTTGTTGGAGGGGACCTTTGGTTTGTGAAGGGATGCAGACTTCAAAATACGGCCCTTGAAAGCTTTATTTACAGTTATAGAAATGCGGTTCTGATGATGCAACTCTCTATACGCGAAGATCTCATTGGATCTTTCGAGCCAGAGCCGGCGTTGATGGTTGGGGATGCGTGTCCGGTATTGAAAATCCAAGCGTCGTTGGGATTTCTCAGGACAAAAATCCACGTGTTTTACTCAGACTGGATTTAAGATTTGCGGTGCGAATTAAGGCTACTAATTGCCTTTAAGAACGGCTTAATTTTTATGTCATTAATTAATGGCCATTAGCGAGCCTATAAATAGGCCATGAGTCTCTTAACGACTGTCATTCATCTTGATTGTTTTCCTTCACGGGCATGTGCTCTGAAGAACCTTTAGAGTTCTTAGACTGTCTTCTTCTCTGGGCTTGCATCCTAAAGAACTTTCAAAGTTCTTTAAAAGAACCCAAAACTTTGATGCTTTCTTGCAACCTTCTTTGAAGATTAAAACTGTTAAGTAATTTCAAAATCAAAAAGCATCCCCTCTGGTGCTTTCATGGTCGTGTCTTGATGGATGATATCCTCCCTCCGAAGAACTCTTTTTTAGGTAGAAAATGGCCTTTGCCATAATAAGACTCTGTTTCCTTGGAGCCCTATCATCACCGATCATGAAGAGACTCTGTCTCTTGATCTCTTCCTGAAACTTATGAAAACTTCTTTCTTGAACATTAGACAGTTGACTTGAGATCCATGCGTCCATGCTCTGCAAACGCGATTTTTCCATTAACTGATGAAACACGAGCTTGTAGATTTCTACGTTTCGAGTTCTTCAGATACGAGCATAGTAAAACTCTGCATTTTGAGGGCTTAAACGCAGGTCTTGCATATAAGACTCGCATCTGGAGTTTATGACTTAGAAAATTTTAAGATTCATGTCTGCTCTTTTGAAATCTTTGGACGCGAGAGAACTCTGTGTCTCGAAGCCTTAGACGCACTTTTGAGATCTTTGGACGTGAGCTTGGTGAACTATGCGTCTCGAGGCCTTAGGCGCGGGTCTCTCGTATAAGACTTGCGTCCGGAGCTCATGACTTAAAAATTTTTAAGGCCCGCATCTGTGCCCTGCGTCTGCGCCTTTAATATATGCCCCATGTTTCAATCATCAGACGCGAGTCTAATGTTGGGATATGCATTCGGATCCATCTTTTCTATCTTTGCAGAGTATGGCAAACTCTGCGTCTTGAAGCTTTAAATATCAGATTCGCGTATATGACTAGCATCTGGATTTTATGACTTAAGACCCGCGTCCGTGCTTCTGGGTTCATATATTCTGTCTTTTGCAGAAAGTTTACCCTCGAGTTTTTTCTTCTTGTAGGTCTTGGCCATATCGATGGAGCTAGTTCCAGTGTCTTTGCTGCATCTATTGAGGTAGACATGGAACGACCAGTTCATTTGATTGGCAACCACATGAGAAGTCAGAACATCTATCCAAGGGCGAGGAAGATCTGCGCGATTCTTGATACATATCAAGACGTTATTAGGAATGATGCACTAGTAAAGTCTCGGATCCTTCCTGATTACAATGAGCATGGCACATTTGAAGGTCACGGGAAAGAAGACGTTACCAGTAAGCTCTCAGATCCTCCCTTCACCAATCTTATTCAAAGAAGTGACAACAACAAAAAACCCATTCTCATTGGATGACTTTCTGGTGGCAGAGCTTCCCATTAAGCGAAGGATTATGGTCTTGTGAAGATCTTCGCACTAGTTGATCAAGTGAAATCAGAATGCTCCCTTACATTTCTACCTCGAGAAACATCATTGTTCTCAAGAGGAGAGGAAGTTGATCTGTTGTTCCTGGCCATAGTCAAGAAGACGAACTTTGTGTATCTTCAATGTTTCAAGGAGTGAGTGCAAATTTTCGCTGAGCAAGAGAGACTTCTTTGTACTCTTTTATTATAACACTCAATCTTATTGAATAAAAGAGCATTTTGTATCACTTTCACATATTTGAATATTAATGAAAGTGACATTTTTTTTGGCCTTCTCATTTGTCTTGACTTCCGTTTTGCATTAAAAATCAGACAAGTGATTACCTTTGATTTGCTTGAGGTATGATATTTAACTTAGCAACTCAAAGAAAAAAATTCCATTTAAAGAATTTAAGGTTACTATCAGAGGTGTGATGTTAATTTGACAGGAGTGAAATAGTTTCTGTGAACTTGTCATTCTATGAATGAGAATGACAAGTGAAGTTTTTACTCCACAGGGGATTGTGATTGAGTATCTATCATTAAAGGTATAGTATTAACATAATTAAGACTCAATTAGGCGTAGAGAGAACACTGTTAAAGGTGTGATATTAAGTGGACTTGCCATTCTATTGATGAGAATAACAAGTAAGACTAGACCCTTCCCGGGGTCTAAGTTTTTCTTTACCGTCGAGGTGTGATATTAACTTAATGGATTGGATTGAATCTTGTTAGAAGTGTGATATTAACTTGATAAGGATGTGAGATAGAGGTGTAATGTTAACTTAGCTCCCTAGGAATTTCAGTTTTGTTTGGAAAAACTGAAGATATCGCTATCATAGATGTAGTGTTGAACTTAACAGTAGAGGTAAAGCTGGAGGTGTAATATTAAACTAAGCATTGGTCATCTTGACTTCGATACGAAAGTTTGAGAGAAAGTCATTATCATAGGTATAGTGTTAAACTTAACAATGACCAGAGAATAGAGGTATGATGTTGAACTTAGCATTGCTCGTCTCAGATTGATATGGAAGCCTGAGGGAAGTGATTTTCAGAGGTTTAATGTTAAGCTTGGCAGCAACTTATCACTGTTAGAGGTGTGATTTAAACTTAACAGTAATTTGTCAGAGGTGTAATGTTAACATGATAAAAGTTGATTTGTAATATGGGCAGTTTTGAGGAGAATTGACAAGTGAAGTTTGAATTATCAGAGGTGTAGTGTTAACTTGACAATTTTGAAAACTTGTGACTCCATGTAAGGGAGTCATCAAGTGGAAGTTCGTACTTACTGAGGAGTATTGAAACTTTTAACTGTTAGAGGTGTGGTGTTAATATAGCAGTGATTAAGCTTGTGGACCTACCACTCCATGGGAGACAATTGGTAGGGAATTTTGGTGGGAGATAGAATAGATTGTCAGAGGTTTACTGTTAACATGACGAACTCTGTTCGGGATTAAGAAAAATGGCTTGTTAGAAGTTTATTGTTAATGTGACAAGTCTGTGCTCATTTCACCTGTGATTAGTATTCAATTTTGTATCATTTTGCATCACATTTCCATACATATTATCAATAAAAATAAGCTTTTTAATGGTTGTTTCTCTTAAATTTCAGGTCCACTCTTTAATGAAGAAGAAGGCCCAAATCCAAGCTAATTTAAAGGATTTAAAGGAGATTAAAAAGAGCCCAATCCAAAGAAGCCCACATTTGTAACGAACCAGGGAATATCCTTGTGGTTTTAGAAGCTCCCATAGTACACCTGGGCAGAGACTTACTGTAACGCAATCGTTGGCATAATGACAAAGATTCTGCCATGGAAACGCGACTTTGGCCTCGGATCCGCGGTAGAACTTAGGCCGTTGATTCAGCATTTGATCCTGCGATTGTGATTGAAAGCGATGAGCTCCTAGTGCCTATATAAAGACCCCTAGGGCCCCTGTTGTAAGGGGGAAGATAGCCATAAATTTTAGGAAAAGTTTAGGACTTCTTTAGGTTCCTATTTAGTTTTCTCTTGTAATTTTCTTTTCTCTTTTTTAGATTCCAGAAAAGAGGGAGGAGGTGAGAGTAAGGTCTCTGTAATTGAGAGTGACAATCAAATGAAAATCTCATATTCTTCCTCTTCTAATTTCTTGCTCTTTTAATTCTTGCTATTTACTTTAAAACTTTTAATTCTTGTACTTTAATTTACTATGTTTTCTTCTTTGCTTTACTTCTCTATGGATAACTAACTTTCTAATATGACTAACTAACCTCTAACACTACTAACTACTAACTCTTGGATGATGCTAACTCATATGATTCATTGAATGTTTATAATTTCTAGTCTTGTACCTAACAAATCTCTCTAATTCACAATAAAGATGAGTGTAATTTTTTATCTTAATGAAGGTTTTGTGATTCCCTCTATATGATTCATGTGTGCCTCATTTAGAGCCTTATTTTCTTAACAAGACTCTTGATGAAATATGATGATGTGATCACCTTAGTATGCTATCAAATTAATGCACTAGCTTCTTCTTTCATGCTAGCTAAACTATGGCTTTAATGATCTAATGAATCTAACATTCTTGTTATGCATATCTAAATTATGAATCTAAAATTCTTAAGTTCTATTCTTGTGAACCTATTAGGAGCCTATGATCCAAGGAGGCCACCTAACCAAGCTAAGAGAAGAACACCTCAAAAAATTGGGACAACTCTTTGACTTGATGAAGCAAGATGGATAATATGCCAATAAATCTACATGAGGCACAAATCATCCAAGAGATTAGTAAGTTCGTAGTGTAGAGTTATTAGTTAGTCATGACTTTCTTTCTATCTGATTAAAACTCTTCTAATTTCTAAGAAACTTTCTTTCTTGTACAAAGTCCATTTTTTTTTCTTTTTACCTTTTCAAAATTCACTGTTTTCATTCTACCTTCCTTGTTTTCATTCTTCTTTTCTTAACACAAAATGATTCATCATCTTCTTTTTACTTTATTTCTATTTCAATTCTTAAACAAAGAAGGACTTTCGTTTTCTTTCCAAAAACAAGAACAACAAGAACTAAGATAGCTTCAATCGCAAGCCCTCCCTGTGGATACGACCTGTTATAGTTTTTACTACAAACGGTAGTTCGAAGGAGCATATTAATTATACATACATACCCAAAGCATAAATATTGATACAACGACTTACACAGCTTACTCTAAACTCCTGCTCTTACTCCATACATCCTTAGCCTTCGAAAAAAATTTTGGCGTCGTTACGGGGAGGGTTATGATTTTTGTTAGTTTTTGGATCTAAACGAATTTTTCTTCTCTGTTGTAGGTTACAGGTTTTGAAAAAAAAATTAAGCATTGCAGTAACATATCAGTAGTCTTGAGCCTCTGCTCTAAAAAGCAAAGACCAAGTACCCTCCAACTTGCCGCGTTTTCTCAGTTTTTGGCGCGTTTCCGTGGCAAAAAGGAGTTGACTACTAACCTTCTTTGTTGCAGGGCCGCTTGCTTTACAAAATTTAGCTTATTGCAATAATTGTTTTCTTATACGCCATCACCAGAATCCTACTAATAACCAACAGTAAATAGTTTGTTGAAAATTTAAAAAATTGATTAGACATTTGCATCCTAGGCATGTGTCTTTTCAATTCCTTTACTTTACTATTGAAGAGTGTTGGAGGAAGATATGTGTGCATAGCATATAGAATATGACTCATCTTTTGATTGATTTAATCGCTTTAAGTGAATCTTATTTGCATACTCTGTACACTTGCACAAATTGACTTTAAGGGCACCACCCAAATAAACAAGATAAGGTGAGAATTTCATCACCCTTTCTAACCCAAAAATAACATTCTAAGCACTCATAATCCCAAGCTTAATTTAAATATTGATAGACGTTGGCCTCTAGGGACATCTGGACTCAATAGGAGATTAATTGTGGTTGGAACTTATTTTGAATCATACTCAAGTCAAATCAGTATCTAAGGTTGGGGATTAAGAGATTAAGCCTCAAAGATACGGTGGTTTGGCGTAACTAAAGCCTGTTGCTTACGCACGGATACCTCCCACTATATTTTGCCCCTACCTGGCTAATTAGCTGGTGGTTTGATTCAAGCAACAACCTTCCCTGGAGAATGCCCAGTTAGGAGTCATCTAGGTCCAGGAATCTTAGATAGGCTTCCTGATTATTTTTTCTTTGTTATTGTTTGTTATTTTTCTTTTTTCGATTGTTTATTGGGTGAACGATGTTTGTGTTATGCATGCAAGAGTGGTACAGGGATCTAGTTACATCAAGACTTGTTTGGAATACTGCACTCGCACACACACCACCTTCTGAGATAAATCCAATCATGGCCAATCACGTTTCACTCCAGGATAAGTTTTACCTAATTCGTACTTCACTTCTCTCTTTCATTATATAACCTGAAGCAAATGGAAACAACTTTGAGCTGAAGTCCCAATTCATAAACACACTCCTTAGGTTTCCATGGCTTAAAGTCTGAGGATGTGTAATGTAACCCCCTGATCCTTAGTGCACGTATCACAGTATCAGTGCTCGATAAGGCGTACAAAGTTAATTTGACCTTCCTGGTAGTCAAATTGAGTCGGGTTCGGTTTCAGATATTATTTTCTAATATTTTAGATATTTCAGAATTTTCTGAAAAAAATTTTTGGATTATTTTGAAAAATCTCAGAAGTCATCTTCGACCGATACCGATAATCGGCTCTATAATTTTAATTCCCAAAGAAGTTGAGTTTCTTGAATATATTTTCACATGATATCTTAGAATTCTATCTTCTACATTAGGATATTTTTGGAGATTTTTCTAAATTTATCAAAAATCGGGTCAAACAGGTGTCGACTAGTGTCGGCGAAATGTTCAGGATTTTTAACTTGCAAACCAGATAGAATTTCTTAGATTCAATTACATGTTACTTCTCAACATGATATTTACTATTTTAGAGAATTTTTGAGAATCGTTCGGAACCAGTCAAATTTTAAACCATTAATACTATTAATTAATTCATTTTTTAAATTTACTTTTTTTCTTCTCTCTTCTTCCTTCCTCCCCATGTTTTCTCCACCGCCTTACCACCGCCTTACCACCGCCTTACACTGCCTCTCTTCTTCTTCTATAAAACCCCCTCCCTCTCTCTTTATCTCTCTTCCATATCTCTTTCTCTCTTTCTCTCTACAGGCTCTTTCTCTCTCCAATTCTTATCTCCCTCTATCTATTCCTCTTTCCTCTCGCTTCCTCACTGTCCCTCTCTCCCCCCTTTTCCCTCTCTTTGTTCCAGGCTGGGGGCCTGACCCGCGGCCAGTGGCCGGCGCGCCACTGCGCCTCCCACAGGGCGCCACCCCCTTCCCTCTCTTTTTCCTCCCCTCTTTCTTCTTCTTCCCTCCTCCTTCTTCTTTTCTTTTTCTTCTCCTTCTTCTTCATTCTGGTTTTCTTCTCTCTCTCCCCCCCATCTCTTTCTCTCTCCCTCTCTCTCGTTCTCTGGGCATCACCGCCTGTGGGGCGGAGTCACCGCCGGCGGGGCAGAGTCGCCACCGGCGTAGCTAGAATGGCTGCCGCCAGCCCCTGCCCCCTTCTCTCGTTCTCTTTCTCCCTCTCTCTAATTGGGTTTAAACCCAATAATTTGATACAAACCCATTAACTCATAATCACTCATACCCAATAATCTAAACTAATTAGATCCAATATCCATTTCACTTAAGTTATGGGACTGGGTATTGGAGTTAAACCCAACACGTTTGCCACCCAACCTGCATCCAAAACCATATAAGTGTTCGGGTGATAATTGGAGCCTCTGGGAGTCCGATTTGGACGATTCTAAAACCGTTGCGATCGTGAAAAAGAGAGATACCTTCTCATGGCTAGTTTGTGAGTATTATTCTTTTAAAATTATATTTTATTGTGTTTAATAAAAGTTGTTAACTTTTTTATTTAATAAATCTTGATTATCGGTAAATCATTATAATTATTGTTTAATAAAGTGTAATTGTTGGTAAATTCTTGTAAGTAAAACATACATGATTGTTCTTTAAACATAATTATACTTTATTTTATTACCTGATTTATTATAAAATGTATAGATATATATATATGGATGATTGTCTAATTATCGAGATTCAGAAGTTAATAATTTTCATAAGTAAATTAAAAAATAAATTGATAATTAAAATAGATAATTATGTATAATAATTTTATGGTACCTACCATATTAATGATATAGTAATTGGTATGATAATTAGGAATATTTGACACTCGAGTAAATAATATGACACCCTTACCTGGATTACACTGGACACTATTGTTTACATGTATGAAATCACTTTACAAGAAATTATAGTTAATTTCATATTCATGTACATGATCAACCACATATTTTGCATATACAATGTCACCTTACCATACTCTTTAGCTAATAAATCCTATTAATAAGTCTTCCTTCTTCTTTGTTTAATGTAGGCCCAATTGCTAAAAGAAAGAAAGGAGAAACAAGCCCAAAAGCCCATCAAATTTTGATTTAATTCAGAATAAATTAGAAATCAAGGAATCAGGGAAATCTTAGCATATCAGAGAGGTTGAAAACTGGTTGAAATGAATCTCCCTGAATCAAGCGGCTGAAGCCAACAAATCAAAAATCATGTCGTCAAATCTGGGAGTTGCAACAGTGAATCCAGCAAGACAAAAGGGAAGCCAAATCCTCGCCAACTGATCCTCCACCTGGATGTGGCCAATTGGCCACATCTAGGCCGCGGATACGCAGCCCAAGCCATGGATCCATGGCTTGTTGGCGGAGATAAAGGGAGCGTTTGCTCCCCTTATCTCCTCACTCCCTTCCCTCTGACGTTTTGCCTATAAAAGCTAGGGTGTTGTACTGAAAAAGGGAGCGAAGACTAGGATTAAAATTTTTGTTCATACCTTAAGGTTTAGGCTATTTGTTAGATAGTACAAAAGTTGTATTTTTATTTTGCAATTTGTACTTCAGTATAAATACTTGTGAGAGAGAGGAATTGAGTGCTTGTACTTGAAGATTGAAGTGACATTAATACAAGAATCGAGCTACTTTTTCTTCCACTCATTTTATGGTATGTCTTGCGTTATTTACTTGCATTTTTCTTTAACTTCCATGAGTAGCTAAATCGGTTTTCTAGGCTCACTATTGTACCTCTCTCCAATTCTTCTTCTTTTCTGATTTTAATGAAAAAGACCCAATGAATCATTTCCATGCCTAACTTAAAGCCTTTCTTCTTGAAAATGTTCTTGAAGGCACATGAGGATGGGTTTGAATTTTTAAACTCAAACTTATTTTACGAACGTCTCTTGAACTTATTTTTATCTCATACTTGCTTCTTCGCGCTTGATGATTTAACATTCGATTCAAAACGGTTTCTTAAAGAAAAGAGTTAACTTTTCCAACCATCTTATATGCTTTACTTCAAACTTTCTAAAGTCAACCTTAAGTTTTGCCTATGATCAAGTTGAGGTACTAAGGATTTCAATAGAAGAATAAACGGTTGAGTAGTGAGATAGTGAGCCCAGATTTTCTTCTTTATTAAAATCAACCAAACAATTTTCGAGTTTTTTAAATCACCTTCTCCAAAGCCTTCTCTAAAGTTGCAATTTCTCTTTTAATCATCTCCTTCTTTCATTCTCTTTTCAATTAAAAAACGAGCATAATTCTTTGTTATTAAATGAAACACTGAAAAGCTTTTATCGCATTTCTCCTCGTGGACACGACCCGTTAGCCATGGTAATTTCTTAACTCTTTGATTGTTCTTTCACTTTAGCAATCAATTTTTGGCGCCGTTGCCGGGGAGGGAATGGTGTATTTTTTTTTTAACAAATTTGGTGTGTTGTTTCAGGGACTTGAAGATTCAGATCTAGCATTCAAGCTTTGCAAGAGAAGATATGCAAATTCTGTGCCCCTACTCTCGAAAGTAGGAAACAGAATTTCAAGAAATTGTGTTGCAAAAGATAAAAATTTTATTGGACTACTAAAACTCTTTTTTGCAGGACATATTGCTTGCAAAAAATTAAGTTTTTTATATTCTTGCTATTTCTGCTATCCACCATCCCTGTTTTAATCCAACAGTAATTTGAGTGATTGTTAATTGCTTAAAAAACGTTTAGACTTGCATTCTAGGCATTTGTCTAATTACGTTTATTTTTCAATTACTGTTGAAGAGAGCTAGAGACAAGGTACGTATGCATAGCATATAGTTAAAGAAACATTCTTGGGTGATATTTGCTTTTGAATGCTACTTTTCTATATCTTGCACACTTTGCACAATAAATTCTAAGGGCAAAACCCAATTTAAGATAAGGTGGGGAAGTCATTACCCTTCCTTAGCCCACAAACCTTCTCCATGCACGCACAACCTAAGCCTAAGTAAAATCTGATAGACATTGGCCTTAGGGATATCTCGAACTCACTAGGAGATTATCCTAAGGGGGAAGGTGTTGGAATTTGACTCCTGCCAAATCAGTGTCTAGGAAAGCGATTGAGAGCCGAAAGCCCGAAGGTTGGTGATTACTTAATTAAGGAACATCTTTGACGGATAACCTCCCACCAATCTTGCCCTAACCTAGCTGATTAGCTTGTGGTCAAAGTCTACATTATATCTCCTGTGAACAATCAACCAGTTAGGAGTTGTTTAGGTCAAGGTTACCTTAGATTAGGCTTGTTTGATTACTCTTGTTGATTGTTGGTAAACTTGTTTGTGATTGTGATTGTGTATGCAAGTGTGGTCAAGAGACCCTAATTCATCTAGGTTGAATAGAAACACATCACCACCCAAGTTTGAACCAAGACCAGATCTGGTAATGGCTCAATTAACATCATTGCAGGATAGGTTCTATCCCATTTGAACATCACTTCCATTTTGCATTCTACTTCCATCGGTTGGTGAATACAATTTTGAGCTCAAGCCTCATTCACCAACACACTCCCTAAGTTTCATGGCTTAGAGTCCGAAGATGCTTACTTCTTCATAAGAGAATTTGAGGAAGTATGTCTAATGATGAAAATCCCATACCTTGTAGACGATGCTATTAGGTTGAGATTTGTCCCTTTCGCTCTTAAGGACCTAGTAAAGAAATGGCTTTATAGCTTAGCGGTCGGTTCTATCACATCTTGAGATGGTTTCATCAAGGTCTTCTTGAAGAAATTCTATCCAATTCATAAGACTGCTCTCATTAGGAAGACAATTATGCAATTCAAGTAAGAACCGAGTGAACCGTTCTGGAGGTATTTTGAACGCTTTAAAGACCTGCTTGTCCAATGTCCACATCATGGAATAGAGAAATGGCGACAATGTCAAATTCTTTGTGATGGTTTAGACTATTCTACCAAAACCCTCTTAGAAAGTATGTGCCAAGGGGGATTCTTGCAGAAGGATGAAAATGAAGGATGGGATTTGTATAAAAACCTAGCTGAAAAGGCCATCCAATTGGAACCTACTAGTGAGACCTCTAGGAATCCAAACTCCATCTCTTCAAAAGGAGGTCTCCATTCCATCGAATCATCCATCGCTAATGAGGCTAAGTTAGCTAACCTAGCAAGAAGACTGGAAGCTCTAGAAATGAAGGAACCAAGTCCAGTAAATCGAGTCAGCCCAAACCAATTTCCAACTCTGGGCTGCACTTACTGTCAAGCCATGAATCATGTGTTCGAGGAGTGCCCTGTGTTTAAGGCTCAGCAACAATACCATAAACTGATGAATGCAGCCTTCTCAAGGCCGAACAATGATCCTTACCCTCCAACGTACAATCCTGGCTAGAGAAATCACCCAAATTTCTCATGGAGCCAACAAAATAATGACCACCCACGGTCAAACCATACAAGCCACTTCCATCATTCCAATAATTCTTTCAATCATCAACCCATCTTTTTCAATCACCCTCACAATTCTCCCAACAATTTTTCAAATTATCAACAAAATTTTCCCAATCAAGCTCCACCATCTTCCTTCCAGAATCCTCAACTCGAAAGGAGAATGCCTGATTTTGACAGAAACATGGAAAGGTACATGAAGAACCAAGATTCCCTCATGCAAACAACATAGAGGTTAGAGGTTCAAATGAGCCAACTAGCCACTCCACAGAATGAGAGACAGAAGGGTACCCTGCCTAGTCAGCTAATAACCAATCCTAGGAATTCTCAACAAGCTCATTTGGTTGAGGATCAATCATTAAATCAATGTAATGCTGTTCATACATTGAGGTCAGGAAAGAGAGTTGATAATCAAGTGTCAACGCCAACCAATCCCATTCAGTACAACCACAATCAAGCATCTACCTTATTTAATACAAATCCTTCCAAATCTGACGAATCTGAAAAAGATAAGTCAACCAGTCAGTTGCACCAGTCTATAGTACCATTTCCTAATAGGCTGAAAAACAACAAGCAAAATCCACACATGGACAAGATAATTGAGATATTTAATCAAGTGAAGATAAATGTGCCACTTCTTGATGCCATCCAACAAGTCCCTTCCTATGCTAAGTTTCTTAAGGACATGTGCACCAAGAAGAGAAAGACTAATATACCAAAAAAGGTCTTCTTAGCCACTAACATTAGTGAGCTATTATCGGGTCTAATCCCTGTCAAGTACAAGGATCCAGGTAGTCCCACCATTGCCTGGACAATAGGACAAGCCGAGATTAGTCGTGCACTTCTTGACTTGGGGGCAAGTATCAACTTGCTTCCATTCTCAGTTTATCAATAACTCAAGTTGGGCGATCTTAGTCCAACTCGAGTCATTATCTAACTGGCTGACCGTTTAGTAAAAGTTTCAAAATGGCAGATTAATGATGTCCTGATCCGGGTAGGGGAGTTTATTTACCCTGTCGATTTCATAGTTTTGAAGACACAACCTGTGTCCAACTCCAATCATAGGGCTCAAACTCCTGTTATCCTAAGGCGACCATTCCTAGCTACTGCCAACGCCATCATCAATTGTAGTCTGATGTTTTGCTCGAGGGCGAGCAAAAGATAAGTATGGGGGTGTGATCAGTCACATATTTTGCATATACAATGTCACCTTACCATACTTTTTAGCTAATAAATCCTATTAATAAGTCTTCTTCTTCTTTGTTTAATGTAGGCCCAATTGCTAAAAGAAAGAAAGGAAAAACAAGCCCTAAAGCCCATCAAATTCTGATTTAACTCAGAATAAATTCAAAATCAAGGAATCAGGACAAATCTTGGTATATCAGAGAGGTTGAAAACCGGTTGAAATGAATCTCCCTGAATCAAGCGGTTGAAGCCAACAAATCAAAGATCATTTCGTCAAATCTGGGAGTTGCAACAGTGAATCCAGCAAGACAAAAGAGAAGCCGAATCCTCGCCAACTGATCCTCCACCTGGATGTGGCCAAGCCGCGGATCTGCGACTTGTTGGTGGAGATAAGGGGAGCGTTTGCTCCCCTTATTGAAAGCACACCTAGAGGGGGGTGAATAGGTGTACATGCTAATCTAGTGAACTAAATGCGCTAAATGCGAAAGCTAATGCAAATTTTGCAACACATTTAATACAATCAACAAGTGTAGCCGAATTCCCCGTGAAGGGCTCTGAACTAACTCCTCTTGATTCCCCTTGAATGGGTTGAGGTGCTATGTGAAGCTCTTGTTGATTAAGTACAAGTGAGGCACACACAAACAACCAAGCATATAAGATGATATATCAATATGAATATATGCAAGGCACAAATGCAAGCAATAAGATATGAATGAATGAATGATGCTTTGCACAAAATAAAGAGAGAAAGTTGAGAGATATTGGATCAAACGCAAACACAAGGATATGTTTCGAGGTTTGAGCCCCTAGCTCTACATTCCCGCCTACACCACCGTGTAGGATTTTCAATCCACTATAGGAGTACCGAACTCCTCTCTCAATGCCACCGAGGCAATACAGCCACAATCCACCTCTACCGAAGAGGGATAAGGCCCGTAGCCAATACAACTCAATCACAATCACCTCTACCGAAGAGGGATCCAAACACCACTCCGATCAACCTCTACCAAAGAGGGATACACAAAAGCAAGGAGGGTTTACAACTTAGAGGCTTAACCTCAAACACTTCTCTTTTTCTCTCTTTTCCACAAAACAAAGATCCTAAATAGATTAGGATAGAAGATAGCTCAAGTGTGGAAATCAAGGTGTTTTTGGAAATAAGCAACAAACAAAAACTATTTGGGAAATCTCTTGTAAATGATAGAAAATGAAAACCAATACAATCTCCCAAAAACCTAGTTCTCTTTGATTTTTCAAAAACCCAAAACAATAAAGATGAGAAGTTTAAAGCCCAAAAACTTTTTTTAAAACTTGTTTTTAAACTCAAGAAAACTGGAAATTTTTCTCTTGTAAAAACCTTGGCCAAAATCCCAAAGAATTGGGGTTTATATAGGCCCATCAGAAAACTAGCCGTTAGGCTGATATGGCAGCCTGACAGGCTAACGGTAGACCGGCCCGGTCGACCGCCAACGGTCAGAAATGTGGCCGTTGGGCAAACACGGTCGACCGGCACGGTCGACCCAAACAAACAGAGAGCACTGCTCTCAGACCCGGTTGACCGCCCGGGTCGACCGTCCCAGAGCTGCCAAACGTGCACAGATCTGTGCACGTCGGTCGACCGGCCCGATCGACCGACTTCATCCCAAGTCCACTATGTCAGTTTGACTAGTCGACTGGTTGAAGCCTGGAACAGAAATCTGGGTCAGAAAAATAGTGTAAAATATTTTTCTAAAAATCTTTTAAGTTTTGTAAAAATACCCAAAATAGTTTTATCATTTTGCATTGATATATAAACATGTGGTAAAAAGTTTAGCTCAAATATCAATCAATGTGAACTATTTTTGTGTTTTATCATTTTTATCAAAAACCAAAACTTGTATTTTTATCAAACTTGATTTTTCCAATAGGAAATCTGATTTTCCTAAAAACTCATGAATAGACATATCAAAATAAGTTTGTTTAAGATATGAAACAAGTATGTATATTGAACACATCTAATATACATAAAAACCATGTAAACTTGTTTTGATCAACTATTCATGAAAACCAAAAACCAAACATAAAACGTGTGTGTGTGTGCACTTGAGCATATCAACTATACTAAGCTTTACAAATGAATCTAAACACACTCTAAACTATGGATACCTAAGTCTTCTTGATGATCTTCATCTTCAAGGCGACTTGGTCCAAACTCCGTGATCCATGAGCTAGGCAAGGTATGATCTTGATGCTTTGGCCCTGGAATCACCATGAAAAGCTTCTAAACTCCTTTGTTGAAGCTAATCACCAACTAATATCTTGTTAAAGATCTGAAACTTAAAATCACAAGAATATTAGTAAACATAACTACATGAATTAATCATCATCAAAACTAAGGTGGAAGGCCTTTGGGCCAACAATCTCCCCCTTTTTGATGATGACAAAACTCATAGAGTTATATATGCATGGATTAAAGTTAAGCTTCAAAGAAGCTCTCCCTTAACTCATGCATAAATAAATTAACAAAAGATATGCAATGAATGTACATAAACATGTATGCATCAACATACATAAAACACATAAACATGTTCTAGAAGCTCTAGATACTAATTAAATTAATAAAGCATTAACAAAAACACTAGATGCTCTAGATACCAATAAAACTTAATATATGCAAAAACATAAGTATGCATATATAAATAATTTGTGTTTTATATGCATATATAAACCAAGATCTTTCTCCCCCTTTTTATCAATCATCAACAAAGGGGTAAACAATCAAAACAATAAAATGAGGGGTAAAAATCTTTCTCCCCTTTTTTTGTCAATCAAAACAATAAAATAATGTTCTCCCCCTTTTTGTCTAAAAACAAAAACAAGGTCAATAAGGGGTGACAATCAATTAGGATATCAATTGAAAATATGTCAATGAAGCATCTTGATACCAATTGAAAATAAACAAAGGTCAATAAATGTTATATGCTATATACATTCATGAAGAGGAAGACGCTAAGTTAGCTTCCCTACACATATGCATTACATGAAGGAGGGATGTTAAGCCCTAATTCACATAACACACATTATGTAATGCATAAGAGGAGATGTGAAGCTCCCCCTACACACGTGTACCACATAAAGAAGAGATGTTAAGCTCCTCATTACTAGATACACTCAACATGAATCTATATGTAGAAGAGATGTTAAGCTCTCCTTGCATATAGTCAATACAAATCAAAACTTTTATATTTTTCTTTAAACAAAATTTTTAGATACCAATTTAAAACACAAGACATCTTGATATCAAAAGAAGGTATTTTTCTTTTTAAGCCAAATAAACAATTGAAATGACTATTTCCTATCATAAAGTAAGGGAATGAAAAACTAAATACCAATTGAAATATGAAAATCGAATTTTCTCCCCCTTTATGAAATACCAACAAAAACTATGCGTAGGCTTGAAATAAGATACCAATTGAAAACTAAATCAATTGAAATAAAGTTGAAACTCAAGCTCTAGCATAAACAAAATTTGTGAATCTTGAGCACAAATAAAACATATATGTATGAAAATTAGATACCAATAGAAATTGATACCATTGAAAGTATACATACACAAACACATATGAGTATACAAAAGAATCAAGATTGATACCAATTGAAAGAGTTCAATGATACCAATTGATATAACAATAAAAGCATGGTATAACTCATATAACTACCTCCCATCAAGGTTCAAGTTTAAAATGATTTTCATTTTAAAGCATACAAGACCATGATCTCCCATCCATCCTCCCATAGAGGGTAGGGGTTTTCAAAAATAGGTTTGAAAATAGAGTACGTTTGAAAAACTCTACCATATGAAGAATACCGTAACTAGTTAAATGAAAATCTTATAAACTAGTACGAAATCCTTCAAGCAAGGAATAAACTAAAAATAATTTTCATAAAGCACATGTAAATCACATAGCACTTAAAAAAACACTCAATATTCAATAAAATCCATACATGCTCATGAAAACATACTCATGAGAAATATTTAAAAAAATGGTGAGTGTACAAGAAATGTGTGACATGGTATTATGAAATTTCCAATTAAGCTCAAAATTCCTTGAAACAAGAAAAACATGAAAATCATCAAAACTTATTTAATCTTCAAGGTATATGTATGTCTTATACAAACTAAAGCATACATACATATCCAAAACACAACGAGTCCACAAAATATATAAATTAAGGCACGTGGCTTAAAAGGATGTATATGTATAACAATAATTTGGATAAAATAGACATATACATGAAGTTAGACATATACACAAAAACAAGAAAAACTAAATTTTCATTAAAACAAAATTTTCATATCAAGGCATATGTATGTTTTGTCAAACATGAAGTATACATACATATCCCTAAACACAATTTGAGTCCATAATAAAGATTTGCATGAAAAGCAAATGACTCAAGGGGTATACATGTATAACTTAAGGTTTGGCAAAATGCACATATACATGAAATGAAAACTCATACTCATAAAATAAATTCAAAAATGGGAATACAAGTTTAAAATTCATGAATCATCAAAACTAGACTATACTAGCACATCTAATGGGTTCAAATAGGCAATCAAGCTCAAACATATATAGATTTATTTGTGGCTACTATATGCACAAGTATACACCAAGTTTTAATGAAAACTAACATCTAAACATATATTCAAAACATGAAGCGTCAAAAATAAGATAAAAATCATCATGATAAAGCTAAATATGATTATTATGAATATCCACATATTATTAGATTTATGATATACATGATAGCTAAAAGAAACGGTGAGAACACAAAATATGGGTCCATATAAACATGGGTGTCTCAAATACTATCCATGTATG
Organism: Agave tequilana; assembly: GCA_038442645.1. Taxonomy (NCBI): domain Eukaryota; kingdom Viridiplantae; phylum Streptophyta; class Magnoliopsida; order Asparagales; family Asparagaceae; genus Agave; species Agave tequilana. The sequence continues at coordinate 151,679 of JAVJIF010002503.1, read as the reverse complement.
TCAATGGTCTAATAAACATGGTATTTACATGATAATCACTAAACAACAAACATGCTATAAATAATGAAATGGAAAGCATGTAAACAATAATTAGGAGTTTAGAGATTTATACCAAAACCGATAAGGGCATCTCTCTAGTCTCCAACACATGGTGGTCATCTCCACCAAACCTTCCCTTGAAAGTGATTCATCCAATTGATATCCTTTAAGTACGGAACGCATCCACTCAAAGGTGTCATCACTCTCACGTCATGTGAAAGCCCACACCTACATCAAATAAAGGAGGGGTGGTCTTTGGTACCCACATCTTATTGGGTCCATGGGGGTTAGTACCTTCTCTAACCCAAACAAACTTATTTGCTAAATTTGAAGTATGTATTCTATCATAACAAAATTTAGCAAGGTGGCCCTTACGTCCACAATGTGTACAAGTGTACACATGAGCATACGTGTGATGGTGTCCGTGAGGAGCATGTGTATGCCGTGGAGGGTGTGCATGCATAAAGGATGGAACTTGTTTCTTTCGAACTAAGGTTTCCAACCGTGAGTGGTTCATGGCACATTGGCTCATAGTGGAGCCCAAACAATCAATCTTCTTCTTAAGCAAATAAATATCATCATTAATCTTAGAAGAAGAAGTGCATGCAATAGGTGAAGTGTGTGATACTACCCTAGCATGGCAAACATGTGCATCAATCTTATTTTGTAAAACAATATTTTTCTTTAAACAAATTTCTAATTCTTTTGAAATAAATTCAATTTCATTTTTCAAAGAATGGTTACCTTTTAAAACAAAATCAAGTTTTGAAGTTAAAGATTCATTTTTCTTCAAAACATCTTCACAATCATTTTTATTTTTTAAAATTTTATTTTCATTAAGTGCAAGATCAAGTTGAGATCTCAATGAATCCCTTTCATTAGAATTCTCCTCCTTTTCTTGCAAAACAATATCAAGTCTAGCAATCAAATTTTTATTATCATTATTAGGGCCTAGACTTTTCTTTTTCAAAATGTTATATTTTTCTATTAGTTTTTCACACACAATAGATAGTTCTTCATTTAAAGCATGAGGATCAACATAATCATTTGAAGAAATAGCACAATCATCATTATCTAGTTGAGATTCTGAATGTACCTCAAGGGAGTCATTCCCTTAGACCGTATAGCATTGTTGTGGCTCGGATTCTCCACTAGTTTCTGAAAAGTCACCTAGAGGGAGGGGTGAATAGGTGACAATGCTAATCAAGGGGCAAATTAAAAAATTTAAAGCTACAACAATCACAAGATGAATGCAAGCAAGTAAGTATGACAATTAATATGATGAGCAAGTAATAAGTGCAAGCAAAATAGAGTAAGGATTGCAAGAATGTAAATCAATCGCAAACACAAGGATATGTTATCGAGGTTCGAGCACCCAGCTCTACTCCCCGCCTTCCCCAGAAGGATTCTAGCTACTTCCACTATCACAAAGATCTCAATTACAATGGAGTACCCAACTCCACAATCTCAGTACAAGTAATTTCCTTGGTAGTCAAAAGACCACAAACTCTCTCTTTCAAATATCTCTTCCCTTACAAAGGTCCTTAGAGAATATTGAGTAGGAATGAAGCTCTTTTGTGTGTAAGGAAAAGAAATTGAAATCAGAGAAAAACTTTTGAAAAACCCTTCAGAAAATTGAGAGAATTTAGCACAAAAACCAAGAACTTTGAAAGCCTTAAACTTTTGAATTTTTAGCAATAATTGTTGTTGTAACCAATCTCTCCCCAAACACCCCTATTTATAGGAGAGGGCTAGGGTTAAGGGATAAAACATATTTACTGATGTTTAGGAGGTAATTAGATCAAAATATATCCTTAAACGAATTTTTAAACACAAAAGACAAAAATAAACAGCTCTTAAAAATCTGCCCGTTACTGTTCAAACGGTCGGATCGGTCGACCGGGCCGGTCGACCGGTAGTACAAAAATTTGACCGTTATAAGCTAGCGGTCGACCGACCCGGTCGACCGATAAAACCTGAGAGCAAAAATAATAGTCCGGTCGACCGCCCCGGTCGACCGACAGACGTGCACACGGATACGTGCATCTGCCAAGACTTCGGTCGACTGGTCCGGTCGACCGGACCAGACTGACACAGACTCGGTCGACCGCCCCGGTCGACCGGATCAGGTCAAAAATCAATTTTAAAACAGAAAACAAAGAGGATTTTGATTTTAACAAAAATACTTTTGAACAGAGATTAGTATAAAACATAAATATATATCTGTAGGCAAAACTTGTATGCAAAATATTTTTGTATAATTAATAAGAAATAATTTTGGAATGAGCATGTGCGCAAAAACGTGTGTGATAGAGCTTCAAACCTATCCACTATTCTTTAACATACTATAAACTGAAAAACAAATTACATGAAGACTTCTTGTGCTATCTTCAAGTCTTTGAGCCATCCAATGCCTTGCTAGAGCCTTCTCTTCTTTGATCCTTCCTTGATGTGTAATTTGCCTTCCTTGCTTTGTGGAACTTAGAAGTTCTTGCAATAGTTAAGCGAATGGACTCTAAACATGGTACAAAACCTGAAACTCATCTTGATCAAATGATTAGTACCAAATAGCACTAATTTGGTTTGTCATCATCAAAACACAAAACAATTGGAGAGTGTAACCTCTTGGGCCAACAATCTCCCCCTTTTTGATGATGACAAAATAAATAGGCTATTAACAAAAATATAGGGAGGAGAAAACTCCCCCTCAAATTATGCTATACATAAAACACAAGAATATGCTCTAAATACCAATAATTGAAATGATGCACCAATTATTGAAACCAATAAAACAAATATATAAAACACAAAAATTGCTCTTGATACCAAAAATACCAAAACAACTAAAACACATAAATTCATAAAACAAAACATAAAAATTCATACAACAACTCTTAAAATTAAAGCATATAAATTCATATGGAACCAAGACCAAATGAACTTATTTTTGTCATGTAAACTTATTCTCCCCCTTTTTGTCATACATCAAAAAGGGTTATGAAAAACATGTCTATTCAATAATACAAACATTAAGTTCTCCACAAATCAACGAAAATCTAGCAAAATCAAGAGGTTTAGTGAAAATATCGGCTAGTTGTAAATCCGTGGAAACATAATCAATATCTATATCACCTTTCTCAAAATGATCTCTAAGAAAGTGATATCTAATCTCAATGTGCTTGGTCTTACTATGTTGATTTGCATTTTTGGTCATGTGTATAGTACTAGTATTATCACAAAATATTTTTATATGATCAAAGTGCAAATCAAAATCAAGGAAAGTATGTTTCATCCAAAGGACTTGTGCACAACAAGCCCCCGCGGCAACATACTCCACCTCGGCGGTTGAGAAAGCTACGGAATTTTGCTTCCTAGAGGACCATGAAACAAGACAATTACCAAGAAATTGACATGTCCCACTAGTACTCTTTCTATCTACTCTACAACCCGCATAGTCGGCATCCGAATAGCTAGTCATTGAAAAATCTCTAGTTTTCGGATACCAAAGACCCATTCCAATTGTGCCCTTAATATAACGAATAATGCGTTTTACCGCAATAAGATGAGACTCTTTAGGACACGATTGAAATCTAGCACAAAGACACACACTAAACATGATATCCGGCCTACTTGCCGTTAAATATAAAAGACTTCCTATCATGCTTCTATATAATTTAATATCAACATTTTTACCTTGATCATCCTTATCAAGCTTGGTTGTAGTTGCCATTGGAGTGTTGCAAGCCTTTGATCCTTCAAGCCCAAACTTCTTTACTAGCTCCTTTGCGTACTTGGCTTGGTTAATGAAGGTTCCGTCTTGCAATTGCTTGATTTGGAGTCCAAGGAAGAAATTAAGCTCACCCATGGAAGACATTTCAAACTCTAGTTGCATTACCTTTTCAAAATCCTTGCACAAAAGCTCATTAGTAGATCCAAAAATTATATCATCAACATAAATTTGCACAATTAAAATATCATTATCAACATGCTTAGTAAAAAGAGTTGTGTCTACTTTGCCTTTAACAAAATCATTTGAAATGAGAAAACTAGAAAGCCTTTCATACCAAGCTCTTGGAGCTTGTTTCAATCCATACAAAGCTTTATCAAGTTTAAAAACAAAATCGGGATGAACATGATCAATAAAACCGGGAGGTTGAGAAACATAAACTTCTTCATTTATAAAACCATTTAAAAATGCACTTTTTACATCCATTTGAAAAAGTTTAAAATTTTTAAAACATGCAAAAGCTAGTGTCATCCGTATGGCTTCAAGCCGTGCTACGGGTGCAAAGGTCTCCTCAAAGTCAATTCCTTCAACTTGAGTGTAACCTTGGGCCACTAACCTAGCTTTATTCCTAATGACATTTCCGGACTCATCCATCTTGTTCCTAAAGATCCACTTAGTACCAATTATTGGTCTATTGTGGGGCTTAGGAACCAGGTGCCAAACTTGGTTGCGCTCAAATTGATTGAGTTCCTCTTGCATGGCAAGCAACCAATATGGGTCCGTCTCGGCTTCGAGAATGCCTTTGGGTTCAAAATGAGAAATGAAAGCAAAGTTACCACATAGGTCATGGAGTTTGGAGCGCGTAGTGACTCCTTTAGATGCATCACCCAAGATGAGCTCCTTAGGATGATTTGTAGCGTATCTCCAAGCTTTAGGAAGCGGTTGAGTGCTTTCCTCCTTATCCTCTTGAACTTCACCAATAGGATCTAGCTTTTCTTCTTGAGCGGGTGAGTCCTTCAAAGATAGTTTCTCCATGTCTTCACCTAATGGTTCAAACTCTACAACATTCTCAACAAACACATTAGATTCTTCAAACTTAACATGCATGGATTCTTCAATGGTTTGAGAAGATCTAATGAAAACTCTATATGCTTTGCTAGTAGAGGAATATCTAACAAAGATAGCCTCATAAGCCTTAGCATCAAATTTACCCAAATTATCCTTAGTATTTAAAACAAAACACTTGCATCCAAAAACTTTGAAATATGCAACATTTGGTTTTCTAGAATGATACATTTCAAATGATGTTTTTGAAGAATTCTTGCACAAATAAATACGATTTGATATATAGCATGCGGTGTTTACGGCCTCGGCCCATAAATATTGAGGGAGGTCATACTCACTTATCATTGTCCTAGCCATCTCTTGAAGTGTTCTATTTTTCCTTTCTACAACTCCATTTTGTTGTGGAGTTCTAGGACAAGACATTTCATGCTTAATTCCTTTTTCATCACAATAAGTCATGAAGAGTTGGTTAACAAACTCACCACCTCTATCACTCCTTATTCTCAAAATCGGAAAACCTTTTCTTTTTCAACTCTTTTTCGAAAAATCTTAAAATGAGAAAAAGTTTGATCTTTATTTTGTAAAAAGAAAACCCAAGTAAAACGGGAGAAATCATCAACCAAAACAAATGCAAATCTACTTCCATTTAAACTCTTAGTTTTAGTTGGTCCAAAAAGATCCATATGAATTAATTCTAAAGGCCTAGTTGACATGATATCCTTGATTGGTTTAAAGGAAGACTTGGTTTGTTTCCCAAGTTGGCACGCACCACAAATGCGGTCTTTCTCAAAAGTCAAGCAAGGTATACCCTTCACCAATTCCTTTGAATTAATCCTAGAAATATGGTCAAAAGATGCATGTCCTAATCTTCTATGCCAAAGCCAAGAATTTTCATCAAAAGCATTCAAGCATTTAGTAGAACAATCTAAATTAAGCATGTCAATGATATAAACATTATTATCACGAAAACCGGTAAGAATACAATCATTAGATTTAACATCAAAAATCTTGCAAGAAGTATCATCAAAAACAACTTTAAGTCCACGATCACAAAGTTGGCTAATGCTAAGCAAATTATGTTTTAAATCATCTACTAAAACAACATTCTCAATAATAGGAGATGCACCAATTTGAATGTTACCTATACCGATGATAGTTCCTTTGGAGTCATCCCCGAAGGTGACGGAGCCACCTTCCATGTACCTTGATAGGGTTGTGAAGTTGTTGATGTCCCATGTCATGTGTCTTGAACAACCACTATCAAGGTACCACCGCTCCCTACGTCTTGGAGCTTTTGTGTGTACCTACATCAAACAATTTAAGACTTGATTTTGGTACCCACATTTTCTTGGGTCCTCTAGGGTTAGTGTCATTGACCCAAACAAGATTATTTGTTCTATTTAGTTGATCATAGCAAAATTTAGCTAAATGTCCATGTTTACCACAATATGTGCATCTATATACCCTACCATATTTAAAAGCATAATGAGTGTGTGATTTGTGAGCATGGGCATTGTGAGCATGAACATGAGACGTGTTAGGTGTAGTGTGAGCATGAGGAATCTTAGCATGAGATGTGTGCTTTTTAGAAAATTTTTCTTCAAGTTTCTTGGTATTAAAAGCACAATCTTTTAAAACTTTTTCAAAATCATTCATTTTGGATTTAAAAGAAGAAATTTCTTTTTCATCAATAATAGGGGATTTTGCCTTACAAGAACTCTTGTAGGCACAAAATTCTTTTTGCATGGAAATAAAATTAGAAGAAATATCATCTTTTTCTTTAGAAATAAGGGCAAGTTGATTTTTAAGAAAAGCAACTTCTTTTTGTAATTTTATGCATTCAAGTTTCTTGTTATCATAAGTTTCAGAAAGTTCTACAAAAGCATGCACTAGAACTTTCTTACTTACATCATCATCTTCATCATCAATGGATTGAGAGGTTACCTTGGGTGTGTTTGCCATGAAACACATATTAGCTTGATCCACCTCCTCTTCGGACTCGCTTTCCGAATCCCACGTAGCTTTGTAAGCTTTCTTTTCCTCCGGCTTCTTTGGCTTGAAGGAGGAAGTCATTTTCTTCTTGAACTCCAGACAATCCGCCATGATATGTCCGGGTTTGCGGCAATTGTAGCATATGATCCTCCGCTCCTCCTTGCCTTCAAATTTTCTCCGGAAGTTGAGCTTGTTCTTCCGGTACATCCTCTTGACGTTGCGAACAAGTAGAGTAAGCTCCTCATCTTCTTCTTCGTCATCTTCATCGTCATCATTGGTGGATGAAGTCTTGAAGGCTATGGATTTCTTCTTTGAAGTAGTGGCCTCTTCTCTCGCCTTCTTCTCCATCTCATGGGTCTTTAGGTTCCCAATGAGACTAATGAGGTCCATCTCGTCCTTGTCGTTCAACTCCTTCAAGGTGGTGGCCTTGATCTCCCATGATGAAGGAAGAGCCCGAATTACTTTCCGCACCTTTTGATCGTTGGAGATGTCATCACCTAATGAAGAAAGACCATTAGTGATTTTAGTAAACCTTGTAGCCATACTATCAATAGACTCATCATCAAGCATTTTAAATGACTCATATTGGGACCTCAAGAGATCTATCTTAGCTCTCTTGACTTGTGAAGTCCCCTCGTGTGTGACCAATAAGTGTTGCCAAATCTCATAGGCGGATTGGCAATGAATTACCCGTGTAAGGTCATCCTCATTCAAGGCGGTTAATAGGGAATTTTGGGCTTTGGAGTTAGCCTCATATAGTTTAAAGTCAAGGTCGGTCCAAGTGCTCTCATCACCATCGGGTGCTACATAGGGTTTAGTCAAGGACTTGGCCACTAAGCTACCAAAAGATTGCAAAAATATAGTCATCCTAACCTTCCAAATTGGGAAATTTAGGCCATCAAATTTAGGTGGGGATTTAATGTTGTCGGCCATGTTTACTAGTGATGAATGAATGAAATGAAAATGTTGATTAGCAATATTTTAAGGATCTCTCTATGGATGTTAAGCCAAACCTAGAGTCCAAGCTCTGATACCAATTGAAAAGTCACCTAGAGGGGGGGTGAATAGGTGACAATGCTAATCAAGGGGCAAATTAAAAAATTTAAAGCTACAACAATCACAAGATGAATGCAAGCAAGTAAGTATGACAATTAATATGATGAGCAAGTAATAAGTGCAAGCAAAATAGAGTAAGGATTGCAAGAATGTAAACCAATCGCAAACACAAGGATATGTTATCGAGGTTCAAGCACCCAGGTCTACTCCCCGCCTTCCCCAGAAGGATTCTAGCTACTTCCACTATCACAAAGATCTCAATTACAATGGAGTACCCAACTCCACAATCTCAGTACAAGTAATTTCCTTGGTAGTCAAAAGACCACAAACTCTCTCTTTCAAATATCTCTTCCCTTACAAAGGTCCTTAGAGAATATTGAGTAGGAATGAAGCTCTTTTGTGTGTAAGGAAAAGAAATTGAAATCAGAGAAAAACTTTGAAAAACCCTTCAGAAAATTGAGAGAATTTAGCACAAAAACAAAGAACTTTGAAAGCCTTAAACTTTTGAATTTTTAGCAATAATTGTTGTTGTAACCAATCTCTCCCCAAACACCCCTATTTATAGGAAAGGGCTAGGGTTAAGGGATAAAACATATTTACTGATGTTTAGGAGGTAATTAGATCAAAATATATCCTTAAACGAATTTTTAAACACAAAAGACAAAAATAAACAGCTCTTAAAAATCTGCCCGTTACTGTTCAAACGGTCGGATCGGTCGACCGGGCCGGTCGACCGGTAGTGACCGTTATAAGCTAGCGGTCGACCGACCCGGTCGACCGATAAAACCTGAGAGCAAAAATAATAGTCCGGTCGACCGCCCCGGTCGACCGACAGACGTGCACACGGATACGTGCATCTGCCAGGACTTCGGTCGACTGGTCCAGTCGACCGGACCAGACTGACACAGACTCGGTCGACCGCCCCGGTCGACCGGATCAGGTCAAAAATCAATTTTAAAACAGAAAACAAAGAGGATTTTGATTTTAACAAAAATACTTTTGAACAGAGATTAGTATAAAACATAAATATATATCTGTAGGCAAAATCTTGTATGCAAAATATTTTTGTATAATTAATAAGAAATAATTTTGGAATGAGCATGTGCGCAAAAACGTGTGTGATAGAGCTTCAAACCTATCCACTATTCTTTAACATACTATAAACTGAAAAACAAATTACATGAAGACTTCTTGTGCTATCTTCAAGTCTTTGAGCCATCCAATGCCTTGCTAGAGCCTTCTCTTCTTTGATCCTTCCTTGATGTGTAATTTGCCTTCCTTGCTTTGTGGAACTTAGAAGTTCTTGCAATAGTTAAGCGAATGGACTCTAAACATGGTACAAAACCTGAAACTCATCTTGATCAAATGATTAGTACCAAATAGCACTAATTTAGTTTGTCATCATCAAAACACAAAACAATTGGAGAGTGTAACCTCTTGGGCCAACAGTTTCCTCTTCTTGTTGGATTTGCAATTGAAGCTCGGAGGTGGTGGTGGTTGTCAACTTGTTCCACACTACAAAAGCGGAATCAAAGTTAGAAACACATAAAAGATAATCTTTAGGTAATGTGCTTCTAATGGCCTCAAGGGCTTGTGCATTGGCCCCTATATGATTGCGATCTCCAAGATAGCATTTCTTGGTGGCCGCAAGAAAGACATGCAAACCTAGGGTCTTTAGGTACAAGGACATCCTATACTTCCAAACAACAATGTTGGAAGGATCAAAGGTAGGTGGGGTCATGAAGTCCATGGCAAACTATATGAGTGTGAAAACAAGCAAATGCAAACAAGATTAGCCTAAAATGAGGATCTTTAACTCTAGGTTGTTAGACACAAAATCAGAGCACTTGGCTCTGATACCAATTGAAAGCACACCTAGAGGGGGGTGAATAGGTGTACGTGCTAATCTAGTAAACTAAATGCGCTAAATGCGGAAGCTAATGCAAATTTTGTAACACACTTAATACAATCAACAAGTGTAGCCGAATTCCCCGTGAAGGGCTCTGGACTAACTCCTCTTGATTTCCCTTGAATGGGTTGAGGTGCTATGTGAAGCTCTTGTTGATTAAGTACAAGTGAGGCACACACAAACAACCAAGCATATAAGATGATATATCAATATGAATATATGCAAGGCACAAATGCAAGCAATAAGATATGAATGAATGAATGATGCTTTGCACAAAATAAAGAGAGAAAGTTGAGAGATATTGGATCAAACGCAAACACAAGGATATGTTTCAAGGTTCGAGCCCCTAGCTCTACATCCCCGCCTACACCACCGTGTAGGATTTCCAATCCACTATAGGAGTACCGAACTCCTCTCTCAATGCCATCGAGGCAATACAACCACAATCTACCTCTACCGAAGAGGGATAAGGCCCGTAGCCAATACAACTCAATCACAATCACCTCTACCGAAGAGGGATCCAAACACCACTCCGATCAACCTCTACCAAAGAGGGATATACAAAAGCAAGGAGGGTTTACAACTTAGAGGCTTAACCTCAAACACTTCTCTTTTTGTCTCTTTTTCACAAAACAAAGATCCTAAATAGATTAGGATAGAAGATAGCTCAAGTGTGAAAATCAAGGTGTTTTTGGAAACAAGCAACAAAGAAAAACTATTTGGGAAATCTCTTGTAAATGATAGAAAATGAAAACAAATACAATCTCCCAAAAACCTAGTTCTCTTTGATTTTTCAAAAACCCAAAACAATAAAGATGAGAAGTTTAAAGCCCAAAAACTCTTTTTAAAACTTGTTTTTAAACTCAGAAAAACTGAGAATTTTTCTCTTGTAAAAACCTTGGCCAAAATCCTAAAGAATTAGGGTTTATATAGGCCCAACAGAAAACTAGTCGTTAGGCTGATGTGGCAGCCTGACAGGCTAACGGTCGACCGGTGATTGGTTGCTAATGTTGTATATTTAATGTCACATTTCCATACTTATTTTAGAATAAAAGCCTGCATTGTCCTAATTATTTGTTTAATTTATTTGCAGTCCCAATCCTTAAGGAGATGAAGAGAAATGAGCCCAAAAGCCCACCAGAATTCTGAATTAAATCAGAATTAATTCGCACACACAAAATCAGGGCAAAAATCAAGAGGTTGAAACCGGTTGAGAAGAATCCTCTCAGGATCGATCGGTTAAAGCCAAGAATTCAAGGCCATTTCTTCAAAATCTCGGAGCCAAACTGCAAAACCAACTCCAGATAAAGTCAGAGGGAGAAACCGGGGAGACCCACCAATAGGGTGTGGCCACCTGGCCACACCCTTGCCATGAAAACGCGGCTTGGGCCGCGTTTCCGCGGCTTTGTTGGGGAGTTAGGGGGAGCGTTTGCTCCCCCGACCTCCCCGGGATTCTGGTTGTTGGGTTTATGCCTATAAAAGACCATTATCTGCGCTGAAAAAGGGACACGAAGGCAGATTAGGATTTAGCCTAGTTTTAATTCTTTGTAGTTTAGGTTTTTCTTTTCTTGTTATGTAATTTGTATGTAACTTAGGGTAGAAGAAGATTCATGTAAGTAAGAGAGAGAGAGGCTAAAGTTGAGAGTGACACCGACGATGTACCCTCCTCCTTTCTTCCATTGTTTCTGCAATTAATAAAGGTAAAAGTTCTTTTTATGTTTGTAGTTTCTTTTGTTTTGTCTTACTCTTCTACTTTACCTTGGTTGTTGTTGTTGAGTGTACAAGTGAATTCCAAAGCAAGTATAACTAAGCTACGTGAGAGCCAGCGATAGTTCATAAAGACGTTCTCCTCTTCCAAGATCTGCATCACTTCGTTCTTGCTAGGCTTGACGATATAATGTGCACGGGGACTGAGCTCGAGCTTATGATCTATGCGTTGAACGCCTCCGAAGCAAAGGTAGAACATGCAACGGTTTCCAGGTAAGTCATCACTCAACTTAGGTAAGTATTTCTACACTTTTCTTTCCTTCTTTTCTTTTACTTCTTTAGTATAGATCACCAACCATCTCCTCCAACTCTTTCTTCTCCACTTCATTGTACATAGTCGCTTTTATTATTCTCTGATTTTCCACCTTCTTCATCCTCCATTTTCTACTAACTTTAACTATACTTTCTTTTTCCATTTTTATAACTTTAAAACAGAGAAGAACCTTCGCTTTGATTCTTAACGATTTCAATAAAGAACCGTAAAGCTTCCATCGCAAACCCTCCTTGTGGATCACGACCCGCATAGCCACTTGCTATAGCGGAAGAATTGAGCACTTGCACATATTCTTTCTTAAGTTCTATAATCTCGTATTTTGTGTGCAGGTTTTGCCTCAATCAAATTTTGGCGCCGTTGCCGGGGAGGGTAACATGTTTTTTATTGAAATCTGAATTTTTTTTTGAAAATTTTTTAGAACTAAACGAATTTTCTTCTCTGTTGCAGGTTACAGGGCAAGCAAAACAGGAAAATAAGTTTGCAGTGACATACAAGTGGTATTGGGCCTCTGCTCTAGAAAGCAGAGACCCATTGCCCTCTGAATTGCCGCGTTTCCACGGCAAAAGCCGCGGATCCGCGACAAGGAAGAGTTGACTACTAACAGCTTTTTTTGCAGGGCTGCTTAGTTTAAAAAAATTCTAGTTTGCTGCAACTTTAATTTTTCTCATATGCCATAACATAAGCCTGCTAATAATCAACAGTAAAATATTTGTTGAAAAGATAAAAAATTGATTAGACATTTGCATTTTAGGCACGTGTCTTTTTAATTCCTTTATTTTTTACTGTTTAAGAGTGCTGGAGCAAGGTATGTTTGCATTGCATCTAGAATAGGACTATCTCTTGGTTGATTTATATCGCTTAGAGTGCATCTTATTTATCTTGTACACTTGCACAAAAATTGATCTTAAGGGCACCACCCAATAATAAGATAAGGTGGGGATTTAATCACCCTTCCTTAGCCCAAAATCAGAATCCAAGCACTCACTAACCTAAGCCTAACTTAAAATGAGTAGACGTTGGCCCTAGGGACATCTCGGACTCAATTAGGAGATTATCCTAAGGGGGAAAGGTGTTGGAACTTGACTCTTGCCAAATCAGTGTCTAGGAAAGGAATTAAGGGCCGAAAGCCCGAAGGTTGGTGGTTATTTAATTAAGAAACGTCTTTTGACGGAAAACCTCCCACCAACCTTGCCCTGACCTGGCTGATTAGCTTGTGGTCAAAGTCTACATTAAACCTCCTGTGGACAGTCTAACCAGTTAGGAGTCGTCTAGGTCTAGGTCTACCCTAACTTAGGTTAGAATTTTTCTTTCTTGTTTGTTTATTTGTGTGTTTTTCTTTCTTTTTGTTTGTATTCCATTGTGTGATATGGCTTATAATAATAATTTTTTCAACTATAATAATAATCCATATTATGCATCAAACTCTTTTTCGGATATTACCAACCCGGCATATCATGACTTTAACCAACCTAGTGTGCCGGATTGGTCTTATCCGAATCCATATAACCCATGTCCCCCATCGTATGACTATAATTTCTATAACGATTTCAACTCTTCACAGAGTCAGTGGGGATTCACCTACCCCGAGTCCAATTTTCAACCACAGTGTCCTCCTTCTCCACCTAGTCCACACTATTTTCAAGAGTCATACTCAGTTCCACCAGTCCAAAATAGAAAACCATCAATTTTGGAACAGAGTATGCGTGAGTCCAAACAACAATCATAAAATCTGATGGACTCACAATTTCAATACCACTTCCAAAACAACTCTTCATCTTTTCAACAAGACAATGAACCCATCAACTATGAAAAGATGCTAGAAGCCATGACTCATGCTCAAAATGCTAGAAATCGTGACATAGATATGATGGTCGAATCTCTACGTTCCCACCGTCCTGATGTCACTTACCATTCTGTTAGAGCCGAAGAGTCATGTTGTTTTGGAAATCAAGACTCTATTTCAGAACAACCATTTGAATTTGCCCAAACTCCAAATTTTGAAAAAGATATTGATAGTTTAGCAAGTTATCCTTTTCCTGAAATAGAACTTGAAAATGATTATGATCCTGAACCCCAACTTAGTGATTCAATTCTATTTCCTGATTCGATTATGACTCCGGTATCTTCACCTGACTTCAATCTTTTCTCGGAGTCAACATTGGATCCTGTACCAATTCATAAAGAAATTGAATCACCCATCTTTGAGGATCATGTTGAACTTGACCAACTTTACAATTTTGAAAATCCCATGGATAAATTGGCAAGTTCTCCATTTTTTGATATTGAACTCAATGAGATATGTGACCTAGATTCTCACATATGTGATCCAGTTCAACTTTCTGAATCAATATTGACTCCTGTTTTATTACCAAACTTGAATAATATTCTAGAGTCAGTTTTGATTCCCCCACCTATCATTCCTGAACTGGAATCACCCATATTAGGTCACATTCCATTGTTGGAAAATACATGTGGACTGGAGTCTCAACTTCTTGACTTGGACCCAATTTCTGAACCTATTTCGACTCCTGAACCTTTACTTGACTTAAGTCACCTTCCTGAGTCGGTATTAGTTCCTGTCCTTCCTGAGTCCAAGTCAACTGTTCCATCATTTCATACTCCATTCTGGGACGAGGTGGTTGATAAATTTGACTCTGAAATCAATTATGAAATATGAAAATTAGATGGGGTTAAATATTTAATAAAGATCCTTCATTGATTTATCTTTTTAATGGGTTATATTAAAGATATTTCTGGTGGGTTCCTCCGAGACCCAAGAAAAGTTGATTGGGCCGCGTTTCGTGGACCAATCAGACCACCACCGGAACCACCACCTTAAGGTAACCTTTCCTTCCCTTTCATCTTTTTCATGCATCTATGCATTAATTCATACATTGAGGACAATGCATGAGATAGGTGTGGGGGAGGGTCTAACATAACTTTTCTTTTTCTTAAAAAAAAAAAAATTTAACATTTTTCTTTACTTTTAAAAACTTTTTGAAAAATAGAAACAATATTTTGACTTATTTTTGTATGAAATTAAGTTAATTTTAAGGAATAGAAAAATCCAAAATTAGGATTTCTTATACTTGGTCAAAATAAGATTATTTGTTTGATTTTTAGAGTTAGGAAGATAATTTGTCAAAGTAATTTAGTCTTGATCTTTACCTTGATGAAATATGCACACTTCTTACACTTACACACTTAGAGTTCAAAAACAAAGATTCTTATGCCTTATAAAAAAATATATATATAAACAAATCTAATTATTGATTAGCTAGGTGCTTTGGCCTAAGAAAGCCTTAGTATTTATGCAAAAGATAATTAGATGAGTTTGAAAAAAAAAACAAGTCTAATTATTGACTAGCTAGGTGCTTTGGCCTAAGCAAGTCTTGGTATTTATGCGAAAGATGATTAGATAAGTTTGAAAAGACAAATCCTCTGATTAAGCTGGGTATTTGTGCCTAATAAAGCATAAGTATTCACGCCTAAAAGAGGTTCATATAATAAAATCCTTAGTTTTGTGGCCTTATTTGCTCGAGTCCTTAAGTCCTAGGGGTGTCTTCTCACCTGGTGCCCTAAGACCGTCTGGTTTTGGAGTCATCGATTAAAGGCTCATTACATGGGCAGATTAGAAAGCCTAATAGAACTAAGGAATAATACCACAAAAAAAAATATAAATAAATATAAGGCATAAGAGTTAGAGTAAATGAACCCTTAGTCAAAATTTTCACATTCACAAGGTGCATATGACTTAGGGTAAAGCAATAGACTAGATGAGAAGCACAATTTGACTCCTTACTTTGATTGATAACAAATTTTTGAATAGAGACTAAGTTTAGGAATGAAAAATTCGGTTTTCCTATAACTTATAGATTGCTTGATCTTACAATCATATTTCAAATATTTTTCTCTTTCAAAATGCTTTTCGAAAATACTAACTCTTTATTTTCCTTTCTTTATGGATTTTGTGGGTGCAATCCGCTGAAAACCCTCACGAGACAAAACTCGTCCTCTAGGGGGAACCTAGAGGTTTAACGGCTTGTTGCACGTGCTCAGTGCAATCGCGCGACCTGCGAAAGTGGTCTAATAATCCTTAGTATAATTTAGTTGTTTTGCTCGAGGACGAGCAAAAGATAGGTATGGGGTTGTGATTGGTTGCTAATGTTGCATATTTAATGTCACATTTCCATACTTATTTTAGAATAAAAGCCTGCATTGTCCTAATTATTTGTTTAATTTATTTGCAGGCCCAATCCTTAAGGAAATGAAGAGAAATGAGCCCAAAAGCCCACCAGAATTCTGAATTAAATCAGAATTAATTCGCACACACAAAATCAGGGCAAAAATCAAGAGGTTGAAACCGGTTGAGAAAAATCCTCTCAGGATCGATCGGTTAAAGCCAAGAATCCAAGGCCATTTCTTCAAAATCTCGGAGCCAAACTGCAAAACCAACTCCAGATAAAGTCAGAGGGAGAAACCGGGGAGACCCACCAACAGGGTGTGGCCACCTGGCCACACCCTTGCCGCGAAAACGCGGCTTGGGCCGCGTTTTCGCGGCTTTGTTGGGGAGTTAGGGGG
Organism: Agave tequilana; assembly: GCA_038442645.1. Taxonomy (NCBI): domain Eukaryota; kingdom Viridiplantae; phylum Streptophyta; class Magnoliopsida; order Asparagales; family Asparagaceae; genus Agave; species Agave tequilana. The sequence goes on along the minus strand of JAVJIF010002503.1, from coordinate 135,269 downwards.
AGCGTTTGCTCCCCCGACCTCCCCGGGATTCTGGTTGTTGGTTTATGCCTATAAAAGACCATTATCTGCGCTGAAAAAGGGACACGAAGGCAGATTAGGATTTAGCCTAGTTTTAATTCTTTGTAGTTTAGGTTTTTCTTTTCTTGTTATGTAATTTGTATGTAACTTAGGGTAGAAGAAGATTCATGTAAGTAAGAGAGAGAGAGGCTGAAGTTGAGAGTGACACCGACGATGTACCCTCCTCCTTTCTTCCATTGTTTCTGCAATTAATAAAGATAAAAGTTCTTTTTATGTTTGTAGTTTCTTTTGTTTCGTCTTACTCTTCTACTTTACCTTGGTTGTTGTTGTTGAGTGTACAAGTGAATTCCAAAGCAAGTATAACTAAGCTACGTGAGAGCCAGCGATAGTTCATGAAGACGTTCTCCTCTTCCAAGATCCGCATCACTTCGTTCTTGCTAGGCTTGACGATATAATGTGCACGGGGACTGAGCTCGAGCTTATGATCTATGCGTTGAACGCCTCCGAAGCAAAGGTAGAACATGCAACGGTTTCCAGGTAAGTCATCACTCAACCTAGGTAAGTATTTCTACACTTTTCTTTCCTTCTTTTCTTTTACTTCTTTAGTATAGATCACCAACCATCTCCTCCAACTCTTTCTTCTCCACTTCATTGTACATAGTCGCTTTTATTGTTCTATGATTTTCCACCTTCTTCATCCTCCATTTTCTACTAACTTTAACTATACTTTCTTTTTCCATTTTTATAACTTTAAAACAGAGAAGAACCTTCACTTTGATTCTTAACGATTTCAATAAAGAACCATAAAGCTTCCATCGCATACCCTCCTTGTGGATCACGACCCGCATAGCCACTTGCTATAGCGGAAGAATTGAGCACTTGCACAATTCTTTCTTAAGTTCTATAATCTCGTATTTTGTGTGCAGGTTTTGCCTCAATCAACCGGCCCGGTCGACCGTCAACGGTCAGAAATGTGACCGTTGGGCAAACACGGTCGACCGGCACGGTCGACCCAAACAAACAGAGAGCACTGCTCTCAGACCCGGTCGACCGCCCGGGTCGACCGTCCTAGAGCTGCCAAACGTGCACAGATCTGTGCACGTCGGTCGACCGGCCCGGTCGACTGACTTCATCCCAAGTCGACTATGTCAGTTTGATTAGTCGACTGTGAAAGGGAACACCTAGAGGGGGGTGAATAGGTGTTAGTGCTAATCTAAAACTAAATGCAAAACTAAGTGCGCTAAATGCGGAAGCTAATGCAAATTTTGCAACACACTTAGTATAATCAACAAGTGTAGCCGAATTCCCCGTGAAGGGCTCTGGACTAACTCCTCTTGATTCCCCTTGAATGGGTTGAGGTGCTATGTGAAGCTCTTGTTGATTAGGTACAAGTGAGGCACACACAAACAACCAAGCATATACAAGATATAGCTATGTGAATTATGCAAGGCACAACACAAGCAAATAGATATGATATGACAATATGAATTATGCTCAACACAAGCAAATATGATATGAATGAAGTATGATGCTTTGCACAAATGTAAAGAGAGAGAGTTTAGAGACAAGTGGATCAAACGCAAACACAATGATATGTTTTGAGGTTCGAGCACCCTTACTCTACATCCCCGCCTACACCACCGTGTAGGATTTCCAATCCACTATACTGTCCACCGAGGACTCCCACCGAGGGAACCTTCACCGAGAAGGATTTGTACAACAATGGAGTACCTAACTCCTCTCTCAAACAAACACCTCCTCACACAAGAGGGGTAGGCCCTTAGCCAAACAACCACAACAACCAACACCTCTACCGAAGAGGGTTTACAACCAAACTCCACCTCTCACAAGAGGGAGCAAACCACAAGCCTCAACCTCTACCAAAGAGGGAGCAAACTCCAACCCAATACAACAACCTCAACCTCTACCAAAGAGGGAGTAACCAAGAAATCAAGGGTTTACAACAAGTGGTATATCTCAACCACAAACCTCTTTCCTTTTTCCACAAATACAAGATCCTAATAGAATAGGATAGAAGATATAGCTCAAGTGTGAAAAACTAGGTGTTTGGAAAACAAGCAACAAAGAAAAACACTTGGGAAAATTCTTGCAAAAGATATAGAATGAAAACCAAGACAAATCTCCCAAAATCCTCTTTTCTTTGATTTTTCCAAAAACCTAAAACAATAAAGATTGAAAGATTAAAGCCCCAAATACTTTTGAAAACTCTTTAAAAACACTTAAGAAGGTCTGGAATTTTTGCACTTGAAAACTTCTACAAAACTATGAAGAGATGGGGTATATATAGCCCCAATACAAAACTAGCCGTTAGAGCTGAGCTGGCAGCTCTGACAGGCAACGGTCGACCGGCCCGGTCGACCGCCAACGGTCAGAAATATGACCGTTGGGCAACAGCGGTCGACCGGCCCGGTCGACCGAAACAAATAGAGAGCACTGTAAGTGCCCCGGTCAACCCGAGCGGTCGACCGTCCCAGTGCCTCCAATCGTGCACAGATTTGTGCACGTCGGTCGACCGGCCCGGTCGACCGACTTCACCCAAGTCGACTAGGTCAGGTTGACTAGTCGACTGATTGAAGCCTGGAACAGAAATCTGGGTCAGAAAAACAGTGTAAAATATTTTTCTAGAAATCTTTTAACACTTCTAAAAATCACCAAAAATAGTTTTATCATTTTATATGGAAACACAAACTTGTGATAAAAATTTCAAGACATATATCAATCATATAAATTCATTTTTGAGTCTTGTAAAGTTTATCAACAACAAAACTTGTATTTTTATCAAACTTGATTTTTCAATACATGAATAGAATAGTCAAAATAAGTTTGTCTAGCAAGTTTAAAGCATGTATGTATATTTAGAACACATCTAATATACATAAAAATAAAGTAAACTTGTTTTGATCTACTATTCATGAAAACCAAATCCAAAACATAAAACTTTTTGTGTGTTGTGCACTTGAGCATATCAACTATACTAAACTTTACAAATGGATCTAAAACACACTATGTAAACTATGGATACCTAAGTCTTCTTGACGATCTTCATCTTCAAGTAGACTTGCTCCAAAACTCCATCCATGGGCTAGGCAATGTGTGATCTTGACGCTTTGGCCCTGGAAACATCATGAAAAGCTTCTAAACACCTTGTTCAAGCTAATCACCAACTAATATCTTGGTTAATGATCTGAAACTTAAACAACACAAGATTATTAGTAAACATAACTACATGAGTTAATCATCATCAAAACTAGAGTGGAAGGCCTTTGGGCCAACAATCTCCCCCTTTTTGATGATGACAAAACTCATGGAGTTATATATGCATGGATTAAAGTTAAGCTTCAAAGAAGCTCCCCCTTAACTCATGCAGAGACATAAATAATAAGATATGAAAATGAAGCACATGAATATGTATGCAAGTATGGAGATAAAACATGCAACAAGCATAAATCAAAATCTTTTTCTCCTATTTGCAATACAAAAACATATATGCATAAATAACAAGGAAGACAAATACTTCTCCCCCTTAAGCAATGAAAACATGCATATAAACTTAAATACTTCTCCCCCTTTTTGTCAATCATCAACAAAGGGTTCAAAGTAAAATCAAATCAAACAAATTTTTCTCCCCCTTTTTGTCAAACAAAAAGATCAAGAAGGGGTTAAACAATCCAAACAATAAAATGAGGGTAAAAATCTTTCTCCCCTTTTTAGTCAATCAAACAATAAAACAATGTTCTCCCCCTTTTGTCTAAAACAAAAACAAGGTCAATAAGGGGTGACTATAAACAACATGATGTCAATAGATAAATATGTCAATGAAGCATCTTGATATCAATTGAAAATAAACAAAGATCAATAGATGTTATATGCTATATACATTCATGAAGAGGAAGACGCTAAGTTAGCTTCCCTACACATATGCATTACATGAAGGAGGGATGTTAAGCCCTAATTCACATAACACACACTATGTAATGCATAAGAGGAGATGTGAAGCTCCCCCTACACACGTGTACCACATAACGAAGAGATGTTAAGCTCTTCAATACAAGATACACTCATCATGAATCTATATGCATATAGTCAATACAAATCAAAACTTTTGCATTTTTCTAAAAAAAATTTTTAGATACCAATTTTAAGCAAAAACACATGAAACATCTTGATATCAATTGAAATTAAACATAATAATTTTGAATGTTTAAACAAAATTTTGATACCAATTGTAAATAATTTTCATATTAAACATATGATACCAATATGAAATTTTCAATCATAAAGTAAGGGAGTAGGAAACAAATACCAATTGAAGAATCACCAATTGAAAGACAAAATTAAATTTTCTCCCCCTTTATGAAATACCAACTAAAAAGATGCATGGGCTTGATACCAACTTAAAAGTAATCAATTGAAACAAAATTGAAGCTCAAGCACTAGCATAAACAAGATTTTGTGAAAAATTTATATCTTAAGCACAAATAAAACAAGTATATGTGTATGAAATAGAATGAGTACCAATCACCAATAGATGATACCAATTGAAAATATACATACACAATAAACATATGAGTATACAAAAGGATCAAAATGATACCAATTGAAAGAGTTCAATGATACCAATTGACATAGCAATAAGTTCAAGTGTATACATCATATTACAATACCTCCCAATCAAGGTTCAAGTTTTTAAATGATTTTCATTTTAAAGCATACAAGACCATGATCTCCCATACAACCTCCCATAGAAGGTAGGGGTTTTCAAAAATAGATTTGAAAATGTAGTATGTTTGAAAATCTCTACCATAGTGAAGAATACGAACTAGTTATAGGAAAAACTTTTAAAACTAGTACGAAATCCTTCAAGCAAGGAATACAACAAAATAGTTTTTCATGAAATAAGAAATCCACATGAAAATCAACACTCTAATCCAATTAAGCACAATTTTGACTCATGAAAATAAAACATGAGCAAGCAATAAAAGTGAGTGTACATATAAAGTGTGAATATCATAATCATGAAAATTTTTCATTAAGCTCGATTATTCCTTAAACATGAAAACACGAAAATCATCAAAACTTATTTAATCTTCATGGCATATGTATGTCTAATACAAACTAAAGTATACATACATATCCAAAACACAACGAGTCCACAAAGTGTATATGCATGAAGGCACGTGGCTCAAAAAGGATAAACATGTATATCTAATAGTTTGGACAAGATAGACATATACATAAAGTTAAACAATTAAACACAAAAACAAACTAAATCTTCACCAAAACGAATTTCATTTCAAGGTATATGTATGAATTGTCAACATAATAAGTATACATACATATCCCTAAATACAATTGAGTCCATATATAGATTTGCATGAAAGGCAAATGACTCAAGGGGTGTACATGTATATCTTAAAGTTTGGCAATACAAACATATACATGAAGTGAAAACTCATAAAACAAATCCAAAAATAGAATACAAGTTTGAAATGTATGAATCGTCAAAACTAGACTATACTAGCACATCTAATGGGTTCAAATAAGCAATCAAGCTCAAATATATATAAATTTATTTGTGGCCCACTATATGCACAAGTATAAATCCTAGTCTTAATGAAAACTAACATCTAAACAAGTAATCTTAACATGGAGCATCAAAATACAATATAAAATCATCTTGATAAAATTAAAACATGATTACTATGTAAATTCACATGTATTAGATTCACGATGTACATTATAACTTAAACAAAAGTGAGAACACTAATAATGGGTTCATGCAAGCATGTGTGTCTCAAATACTATACATGTATGTCAAGGATCTAATAATCATGGCATTTACATACTAATCCATAGACAATGAAACATGCTATAAAACATCAAAACATGCTAAAAATTTTAATTATGAAAGCATGTAAATAATAAATGGGAGTAAAGGATTGTTACCAAAACCGAAGAAGCAACTCTCCTTATCTCCAAACCATGGTGGTCATCTCCACCAAACTTCCCTTGAAAGTGATGCATCCATTTAATCTCCTTTAAGTACGGAACGCATCCACTCCAAGGTGTCATCACTCTCACGTCATATGAGACCCCACACCTACATCAAAAATAATAGGAGGGGTGGTCTTTGGTACCCATATCTTATTGGGTCCATGGGGGTTAGTACCTTCCTAACCCAAACAAATTTCTTTGCTAAATTTGAAACATTTAATCTATCATAACAAAATTTAGCAAGATGGCCTTTTCGGCCACAATGTGTACATGTGTACACATGAGCATACATGTGTTGATGGTGTCTGTGTGGAGCATGTGTATGCCGTGGAGGGTGTGCATGCATAAAAGTTGGAACTTGTTTCTTACGAACCAAGGTTTCCAAGCGAGTATGGTTCTTAGCACATTGGCTCATAGTGGAGCCCAAACCATCCATTTTCTTCTTCAACATGTTTATATCATTTTTAATCATAGAATAAGTGGAGCATGCAAGGGGTGATCTAGGTGAAGCTACCCTAGCATGGCAAACATGTTCATCAATCTTATTTTGCAAAGCAACATTTTTCTTTAAACACACATCTAAATCATTTGAAATGGAGATAATTTTATTTTTCAAATAAACATTCTCTTTTAAAACAAAATCAATTTTTGATGACAAGTTTTCATTTTTCTTCAAAATAGCATGGCAATCATTTTTATTTTTAAAAAGTTATTTTCTTTAAGTGCAAGATCAAGTTGAGATTTTAATGAATCCTTTTCATTAGCAATCTCCTCTTTCTCTTGCAAAACAACATCAAGTCTAGAATGTAAACTCTTATTTTCATTTTCAATTTCTAGACTTTTCTTTTTCAAAATCTTATATTTTTCTATTAATTTTTCACAAACAATAGATAGTTCTTCATTTAAGGCAAGAGCATCATAATCATCACATGAAGAACTAGAGCAATCATCACTATCATCCAAGTGGGGTTCCGAATGTACCTCAAGGGAGTCATTCCCTTGGACCATGAAGCATTCTGAATCGGATTCTTCACTAGATTCCTCTTCTTGAATTTGCACTTGAAGCTCGGAGGTGGTGGTGATTGTTGTCAATTTGTTCCACACTGCAAAGGCGGAATCAATGTTAGAAACACACATAAGATAATCTTTAGATAATGTGCTTCTAATGGCCTCTAGGGCTTGTGCATTGGCCCCTATATGATTGCTATCACTAAGGAAGGATTCCTTGGTAATGGCAAGGTAAACTTTTTGACCTAGGGTTTGTAAATAAACGGTCATCCTAATCTTCCAAACATGAATGTTGGAAGGGTCAAACATAGGAGGGGTCATGAAGGCAATGGTAAACTATATGTGTGCAAACAAGCAAATGCAAACAAAAGATTAGCAAGCAAGGATCTCACTCCTAGGATGTTAAGCCTAAGTATCAGGAGCACTAGCTCTGATACCAATTGAAAGGGAACACCTAGAGGGGGGTGAATAGGTGTTAGTGCTAATCTAAAACTAAATGCAAAACTAAGTGCGCTAAATGCGAAAGCTAATGCAAATTTTGCAACACACTTAGTATAATCAACAAGTGTAGCCGAATTCCCCGTGAAGGGCTCTGGACTAACTCCTCTTGATTCCCCTTGAATGGGTTGAGGTGCTATGTGAAGCTCTTGTTGATTAGATACAAGTGAGGCACACACAAACAACCAAGCATATACAAGATATAGCTATGTGAATTATGCAAGGCACAACACAAGCAAATAGATATGATATGACAATATGAATTATGCTCAATACAAGCAAATATGATATGAATGAAGTATGATGCTTTGCACAAATGTAAAGAGAGAGAGTTTAGAGACAAGTGGATCAAACGCAAACACAATGATATGTTTCGAGGTTCGAGCACCCTTGCTCTACATCCCCGCCTACACCACCGTGTAGGATTTCCAATCCACTATACCGTCCACCGAGGACTCCCACTGAGGGAACCTTCACCGAGAAGGATGTGTACAACAATGGAGTACCTAACTCCTCTCTCAAACAAACACCTCCTCACACAAGAGGAGTAGGCCCTTAGCCAAACAACCACAACAACTAACACCTCTACCGAAGAGGGTTTACAACCAAACTCCACCTCTCACAAGAGGGAGCAAACCACAAGCCTTAACCTCTACCAAAGAGGGAGCAAACTCCAACCCAATACAACAACCTCAACCTCTACCAAAGAGGGAGCAACCAAGAAATCAAGGTTTACAACAAGTGGTATATCTCAACCACAAACCTCTTTCCTTTTTTCACAAATACAAGATCCTAATAGAATAGGATAGAAGATATAGCTCAAGTGTGAAAAACTAGGTGTTTGGAAAACAAGCAACAAAGAAAAACACTTGGGAAAATTCTTGCAAAAGATATAGAATGAAAACCAAGACAAATCTCCCAAAATCCTCTTTTCTTTGATTTTTCCAAAACCTAAAACAATAAAGATTGAAAGATTAAAGCCCCAAATACTTTTGAAAACTCTTTAAAAACACTTAAGAAGGTCTGAAATTTTTGCACTTGAAAACTTCTGCAAAAACTATGAAGAGATGGGGTATATATAGCCCCAATACAAAACTAGCCGTTATAGCTGAGCTAGCAGCTCTGACAGGCAACGGTCGACCGGCCCGGTCGACCGCCAACGGTCAGAAATATGACCGTTGGGCAACAGCGGTCGACCGGCCCGGTCGACCGAAATAAACAGAGAGCACTGTAAGTGCCCCGGTCGACCCGAGCGGTCGATCGTCCAAGTGCCTCCAATCGTGCACAGATTTGTGCACGTCGGTCGACCGGCCCGGTCGACCGACTTCACCCAAGTCGACTAGGTCAGGTTGACTAGTCGACTGATTGAAGCCTGGAACAGAAATCTGGGTCAGAAAAACAGTGTAAAATATTTTTCTAAAAATCTTTTAACACTTCTAAAAATCACCAAAAATAGTTTTATCATTTTATATGGAAACACAAACTTGTGATAAAAATTTCAAGACATATATCAATCATATAAATTCATTTTTGAGTCTTGTAAAGTTTATCAACAACAAAACTTGTATTTTTATCAAACTTGATTTTTCAATACATGAATAGAATAGTCAAAATAAGTTTGTCTAGCAAGTTTAAAGCATGTATGTATATTTAGAACACATCTAATATACATAAAAATAAAGTAAACTTATTTTTATCTACTATTCATGAAAACCAAATCCAAAACATAAAACTTTTTGTGTGTTGTGCACTTGAGCATATCAACTATACTAAACTTTACAAATGGATCTAAAACACACTATCTAAACTATGGATACCTAAGTCTTCTTGACGATCTTCATCTTCAAGTAGACTTGCTCCAAACTCCATCCATGGGCTAGGCAATGTGTGATCTTGACGCTTTGGCCCTGGAAACATCATGAAAAGCTTCTAAATACCTTGTTGAAGCTAATCACCAACTAATATCTTGGTTAATGATCTGAAACTTAAACAACACAAGATTATTAGTAAACATAACTACATGAGTTAATCATCATCAAAACTAGAGTGGAAGGTCTTTGGGCCAACAGACTGGTTGAAGCCTGAAACAGAAATCTGGGTCAGAAAAACAGTGTAAAATATTTTTCTAAAAATCTTTTAAGTCTTGTAAAAATACCCAAAAATAGTTTATCATTTTGCATTGATATATAAACATGTGGTAAAAAGTTTAGCTCAAATATCAATCAATGTGGACTATTTTTGTGTTTTATCATTTTTACCAAAAACCAAAACTTGTATTTTTATCAAACTTGATTTTTCCAATCGGAAATCTGATTTTCCTAAAAACTCATGAATAGACATATTAAAATAAGTTTGTTTAAGATATGAAGCAAGAATGTATATTGAACACATCTAATATACATAAAAACCATGTAAACTTGTTTTGATCAACTATTCATGAAAACCAAAAATCAAACATAAAACGTGTGTGTGTGTGCACTTGAGCATATCAACTATACTAAGCTCTACAAATGGATCTAAAACACACTCTAAACTATGGATACCTAAGTCTTCTTGACGATCTTCATCTTCAAGGCAACTTGGTCCAAACTCCGTGATCCATGAGCTAGGCAAGGTATGATCTTGATGCTTTGGCCCTGGAATCACCATGAAAAGCTTCTAAACTCCTTTGTTGAAGCTAATCACCAACTAATATCTTGTTAAAGATCTGAAACTTAAAATCACAAGAATATTAGTAAACATAACTACATAAGTTAATTATCATCAAAACTAGGGTGGAAGGCCTTTGGGCCAACACTTATCTCCTCACTCCCTTCCCTCTTAGGTTTTGCCTATAAAAGCTAGGGTGTTGTACTGAAAAAGGGAGCAAAGACTAGGATTAGAATTTTTGTTCATAGCCTAAGGTTTAGGCTCTTTGTTAGATAATACAAAGTTATATTTTTGTTTTACAATTTGTATCAGTACAAATACTTGTGTGAGAGAGAAATTGAGTGCTTGTACTTGAAGATTGAAGTGACATCAATACAAGAATCGAGCTACTTTTTCTTCCACTCATTTTACGGTATGTCTTGCGTTATTTACTTGCATTTTTCTTTAACTTCTATGAGTAGCTAAATCGGTTTTCTGGGCTCACTATTTTACCTCTCTCCAATTCTTCTTCTTTTCTGATTTTAATGAAAAAGACCCAATGAATCATTTGCATGCCTGACTTAAAGCCTTTCTTCTTGAAAGTGTTATTGAAGGCACATGAGGATGGGTTTGGATTTTTAAACTCATACTTCTTTTAAGAATGTCTCTTGAACTTGTTTTTATCTTATACTTGCTTCTTCGCGCTTGATGATTTAACATTCGATTCAAAACGGTTTCTTAAAGAAAAGAGTTAACTTTTCCAACCTTCTTATATGCTTTACTTCAAACTTTCTAAAGTCAACCTTAAGTTTTACCTATGATCAATTTGAGGTACTAAGAATTTCAATAGAAGAATAAATGGTTGAGTGGTGAGATAGTGAGCCCAGATTTTCTTCTTTATTAAAATCAACCAAACAATTTTCGAGTTTTTTAAATCACCTTCTCCAAAGCCTTCTCTAAAGTTGCAATTTCTCTTTTAATCATCTCCTTCTTTCCATTCTCTTTTCAATTAAAAAATGAGCACACTTCTTTGTTATTAAACGAAATACCGAAAAGCTTTCATCGCATCCCTCCTCGTGGACACGACCCGTTAGCCACAAGTTACACGGTAATTTCTTAACTCTTTGATTGTTCTTTCACTTTAGCAATCAGTACACTTGTTACACAGAGACTTTGTTAGACTAAACATTAGTGTTCATATACTCAGAACACCGTGACATGGATATCCTATCACGTGGGACACTGTTATCTCATGTGCATGTATCACCATTACACAGATACTATTACACATAACACTATTATTTCTTATTCATGTCCCACTGATACATGGATACACTAATTCATGGGATACTGTCATTTCATATATTGGTATCATCATTAGATGGATGCTCGGTACACAGTTATATCATGTTCACACATCACTGTTACATATATTCACTGGTATACATGCATTGATTGTTTCTATAATCTTGTCATATGGATCACCAGTCATATTGCATGTATTATTATTGCATGTATATTCCTATATTCCCATTACATGATTGTTTCCGTTACTAATATTGATATTCCCGTTATTGGATATGTGTTATTGATGTGCAATGTGTGAAACTAGGTGCCACGTGAATTCAAGCGATGGAGGCCACCTCTAGAATCCCACATTTATTGTTTCCCATTTCCCGTTACCTTAGCTCATGTCTAATTATTGTGTTACATGTATCATGCATTGTTATTGTATTCTTGATATATCGTGTAGTTTAAATATGATAAATATAACATGAAAATGGGGGAGACTTGACGGTTAATCAGATCTTATCGGATGGATATTTAGATCCATTATTTGTCCCACTGTAGGGGACGGGGTAGTACTGGCTACCGTCTGTTATAGCTCATTAGCTCCCGTAGTTATTAGTTCATTGAGCTTCCGTTTTCCGTTACTTGTTATAGCCTTAGCGGCTGGCCCTGGTCTCTGCAGTCAAGGGTCTGTTTAAGGCCGTGATCTCAGGTATGCACAGGATACACCAACCTGATAAGAGTTTCTTGACCAATGGGTTTTCAATTAACATAGTACAATGGTAATAATATAACTTGCCTGATACATGTATGATACCGTTCTAATGTCCTTGTTATTATTTCTGATATTTAGTTCATTATCATATTTGCTACACTTTTTGATACTTGTTACAATTGATGTAGTAACACTTTATTCATGTACACATATACTCTGCATTGCATATATTCTGCTTTATGTATACCTTGCAGACATCATTATTGTATATGCACAACACAGTAGTATGGTTATGTTGTATATGTACATCTGCATGTTCATTTCCATTTCCATCACGCCACCATTATACAATAGTATTTATTATATAAAACTGGATACTACATAGACATGACCCGATGATAACTGCTAGGTGGTGATGGTATTCAAATATGACATTTTTATAATTCTACTGATTATTAAATTCCTATTATATGGTATCACTGATACATAAAGATGTATTATATCTTATTATCGTGCATGTATTACTATAGTATATATTACTATCTCTTTCATTTTACCACTCACTAGGTCACATTCTGACGACCATTGGTTTGCGTGCCCAAGTTGGAGATCCGAGATATCATATTGTCAGATATTTAATTGGATTCACATAGGAGACTCGTAATCGATACCAATCATAGGTATCTTTATTATTTAGTCTTTATTTCCTTATTTATCCATATTTCTATATCTCTCATGATCACTGACCCCTTTTGCAAGTATTCTTGTACTTATTTCATGCTAGAATTATTGTAAATATTGTATTTATACCTTATACTGAGGCTTAGCGTACGTATGTGAGGGTATCTCCGTCCTGTGTATGTATGTCATCATAGAGTCCCCGTACCTTCAGGATCAGGGCGTTATATAGTGGTATTAGAACCTAGGTTCACACATGGTGTGGGTAACCACCTGCGTCAATGCTCGGGCTCTTACCAACAGTACAATCAGATTCATATTAGAACTTATCTGTATCAGACTTTAGGGATTCTAGCTATGAGTACAAGAATGCCATTTCATTGAAAATTCATTCCTCAATGCTTTTATATTTCCTCATTGTAGTTATTAATCAGAATATTCTTATTTTCTTTTTGCTTTCTCTTCATCCTATGGATTCCAATTCTCTATTTTTGACTCATGTACCAATTCTCCACCCTGTTTTCACGATCGATATCAAAATGGCATAGCGGAAGCGTCATGGGCCTGTAACATTTTTCCTCCATGACCGTAAATATTGTTCTCCCACCTGAACCAAAATTTCGAGAATGAAATTTTTTGTAAGGTGGGGAGAAATGTAACCCCCTGATCCTTGATGTACGTATCATAATATCAGTACTCGATATGGTGTATAAAGTTAATTTGACCTTCTTCATAGTCAAATTGAGCCGATTTTAGTTTTAGATATCATTTTCTAATATTTTAGATTTTTTAGAATTTTCTAGAAAATATTTCTTGATTATTTTGGAAAATCTCAGAAGTCGTCGTCGACCAATACTAATAATCGGCTCTATGATTTTTAATTCACAAATAGAGTTGAGTTTCTTGAATCCATTTTCACATAGTGTCTTAGAATCATATTTTCTATGTTAAGGTATTTTTAGAAATTTTTCTGAATCTATCAAAAGTCGGGCCAAACTGGTGTCGGTCGTTGTCAGCGAAGCGTACCAGGATTTTAACTTGCAAACCAGATAGAATTTCTTAAATCTGATTTCACATTGCTTCTCAACATAATATTTACTATTTTAGAGAATTTTTGGGAATCATTCGGAACCAGTCAAATTTTAACCGATTAAAATACTATTAATTAATTCATTTTTTAAATTTACCTTTTACTTTCTTCTCTCTTCTTCCTTCCTCCCCACGTTTTCTCCACCACCTTACCACCACCTTACACCGCCTCTCTTCTCCTTCAATAAAACCTTACTTTCTCTCTTTATCTCTCTTCCATCTCTCTCTTTCTCGTTCTCTCTCTCACGCTCTTTCTCTCTCCAATTCTCAGCTCTCTCTCTCTCTCATCTATTCCTCTCCTTCCTCCCTCTCTCTCCCCCTCTTTCCCTTTCTCTGTTTCAGGCCGAGGGACCTGACCCGCGGCCGATGGCCGGCGTCCCACCGCGTCCCTGCCAGGTGTCACGCCATTCCCTATCCTTTTCCTTCCCCTCTTTCTTCTTCTTCTTCTTCTTCTTCTTCTTCTTCTTTTTCTTCTCCTTCTTCTTCTTCCTGGTTTTCTTCTTCGCTCTATCTCTCTCCATCTCTTTCTCTCTCCCTCCCTCTCATTCTTTGGGTGTCGTCACTGACGGGGCAACGCCGGCGTGGCTGGGGTGGCTGCTGCCAGCCCCTGTCCCTTCTCTCATTCTCTTTCTCCCTTTCTCTCTAATTGGGTTTAAGCCTAATAATCTTGATACAAACCCATAACCCATAATCACTAATTCCCAATAATCTAAACCCATTAGACCCAATACCCATTTCACATAAGTTATAGGTTTGGGTATTGGAGCTAAACCCAACACGTTTGCCACCCAACCTGCATCCAAAACCATATAAGTGTTCAGGTGATAACTGGAGCCTCCGGAGTCTGATTTGGACGATTCTTGAATCGTTGCGATCATGGGAAAGTGAGTTACCTTCTCATGGCCAGCTTATGAGTGCTTTTCTTCTATAAATTATATTTTATTGTGTTTAATGAAAGTGGTTGACTTCTTTATTTAATAAATCTTGATTATCAGTAAATCATTATAATTATTGTTTAATAAAATGTAATTGTCAGTAAATTCCTGTAATTAAAACATTCATGATTGTTCATTAAACATAATCGATAACATAATCATACTTTATTTTGTTACCTAATTTATTATAAAATGTATAGATATATATGGATGATTGTCTAGTTATCGAGATTCAGAAGTTAATAATTTTCATAAGTAAATTAGCAAAATAAATTGATAATTAAAATAGATAATCATCTATAATAATTTTATGGTACCTACCTATTAATAATATGTAATTGGTATAATAATTAGGAATATTTGACACTCGAGTAAATGATATGACACCCTTACCTGGATTACACTGGACACTGCTGTTTACATGCTGTGAAATCACTTTACAAGAAATTACAGTTAATTTCATATTCATGTACACCTGTTACATAGAGACTTTGTTAAACTAAACAGAACACCATGACATAGATATCCTATTACATGGGACACTGTTATCTCATGTGCATGTATCACTGTTGAACAGATACTATTACATGTAACACTTTTATTTCTTATTCATGTCCCGCTTATACACGGATATGCCAATTCACTGGATACCATCATTTCATATATTGGTATCATCATTACATGGATGCTCGGTACACAGTTATATCATGCTCACACATCACTGTTACATATATCATCGGTACACATGCATTGAATGTTTCTATATTCTTGGCATATGAATCACTGTTCATATTGCATGTATTATTGTTACATGTATATTCCTATATTCTCGTTACATGATTGTTTCCCGTTACTGATATTGATATTCCCGTTACTGGATATGTGAGCTGTTGATATGCGATGTGTGAAACTAAGTGCCACGTGGATCCAAACCACGGGGGCCACCTCTAGACTTCCACATCTATTGTTTCCCGTTTTCTGTTATCTTAGCTCATATCCAGTTATCGTGTTACATGTATCATGAATTGTTATTGTATTTTTAATATCCAGTGTAGTTTAAATATAATATGGGAATGGGGGACACTTGACGGTTAACCAGATTTTATCGGGTGATGTCTGGATCCATTATTTGTCCCACTGTAGGGAACGGGATAGTACTGGTTGCCGTCTGTTATAACTCATGAGCTCCCATTATTCGTTATGTTATTAGCTCATTGAGCTTCCATTTTTCGTTACTTGTTACAGCCTTAGCGGGCTCGTCCTGGTCTCAGCAGCCAGGGGTCTGTTTAAGGCCGTGATCCCGGGTATGCACAGGATACACCCACCGGATAAGACCTCCTTGACCATTTGGTTTCCAATTAATATAATAAAATGGTAAGAATATGACTTGCTTGATACATGTATGATACCGTTCTAACGTCCTTGTTATCATTTCTAATATTTTGTTTATTATCATATTTGCTACACTTCTTGATACTTGTTACAATTGATGTAGTAACAGTTTATTCAAGTATACTTATACTCTTTATTGCATATATTCTGCTTTATGTATACTTTGCAGACATCATTACTGTATATGCACAATATAGTAGTATGGTTATGTTGTATATGCACATTTGCATGTTCATTTCCATTACGTCATCACATACAATAGTATTTATTATATAAAACTGGATACTACTATAGACATGATCCAATGATAACATGCTAGGTGGTTATGGTATTAAAATATGACATTTTTATATTTCTACTGATTATTAAATTCCTATTATATGGTATCACTGATGCATAAACATGTATTATATATTATTATCGTATCTGTATTACTATAGTACATATTACTACCTCCTTCTTTTACCACTCACTAGGTCGTTTTTTGATTAACCTAGGTTTGCATGCCCAGGTTGGAGATCTGAGATATCATATGTCAGATATTTTATTGGATTCACATATGAGACTCGTCATCGATACCATTAATAGGTATCTTTATTATTTAGTCTTTATTTCCTTATTTATTTATATTTCGATATCTCTCATGATCACTGACCCTTTTGCAGGTATTCTTGTACTTATTTCATGCTGGAATTATTGTAAATACTGTATTTATTCTCTGTACTGAGGCTTAGCGTACGTACATGAGGGTATCTCCGTCCTGCGTATGTATGTCGTCATAGTGTCCCCGTACCTTTGGGATCGGGGCGTTACACGTACTTCTTCATTCAGGAGTTTGAAGAAATATGCTTGATGATGAGAATTCTCCAACTGGGGGAAGATGTTGTTAGATTGAGATTTATCCCCTTTGCACTTAAGGACATGGCCAAGAAGTGGCTATACAACTTAGTTGTTAGTTCTATTTCATTATAGGATAACTTTGTTAAGGTGTTTCTTAAGAAATTCTACCCCATCCATAAGACTGCCCTCATTAGGAAGAGCATTATGCAGTATAAATAGGAAACCAATGAACCATTTTGGAAGTATTTTGAAAGGTTTTAGGATTTGTTAGCCCAGTGTCCTCACCACAGAACAGAAAAGTGGCGGCAGTGCCAAATTCTCTATAACGGGTTAGAATACCATACCAAGACACTCCTTGACACATAGTGTCAAGGAGAATTTTTGAAGAAAGATGAGAATCAAGGTTGGGACTTATATGAAGCCTTAGCTGAGAAAATCATTCAGTGGGAGTCTTGGGGTAAAAAGACTAATCCTACAACTTTCAAAATTGGTATGCATTCCATTGAGTCCTCTATAGCTGCTGAGGTTAAAATCACACAATTGATGAGGAGATTGGAATTACTGTAGGCTAGAGAGCCAAACTCAGTGAACCAAGTCAACCCAACACAAGTGACAAGTCTGCGTTGCACCTATTGTCATGCCTTAACCCACTTATTTGAGGAGTGTCTAATTTATCAGGCTCAACAGATGTTCCCTGATAGTATGAATGCAGCCTACACCAGACCCAATTACAATCCTTACTCCAAAACATACAACCCAGGATGGAGGAATCATCCAAATTTTTCTTGGAGTCAGTCTGGTCCTGAGAAGACAAGACAAAGCTTCCACATCAGTACACTGCTCAAGTCCATCAACCTAATTTCCATCAAAATCAACCAAACTTTCTGTCAACGTACCAACACAATTTCCAGCCCACTTATCAACATCAATAACAAAATCATCCAGATATGAAAGTATTAAAGTAGAAAAGAATAATAGAAATCTTGTCCAAAACTCAAGTTTCAATGATGAACAATCATAACCAAGAGATTAATAGGCTAGAGGTTCAAATAGGTCAATTGGCTAACTCACTTAATGAAAGACAAAAAGAAACATTGTCTAGTCAGCCATTGCTTAATCTAAAGAACCTCTTCCCTGTTAATGAAGCTGAGGACATAATTTCAAAATAATGCAACACTGTTCATATCCTAAGATTAGGAAAACAAGTTGATAACAAGGTTTCTAACCACCCAGTTTTTAAAAATCCAGTGTCTAATCCTCCTGTGACTATACTACAAGTTCTGAATGTTCCATCTTCATCTTCAAGTTCACAACCATCAACTTTCAAGTCTAATGAAAAAGAAAAAATAGATGAGCAAACTCACAAGCCTATTGTGCCATTTCCTAGTAGGCTAGCAACCAACAAGACCAATGCTCAAATAGAGAAGACTAGGAAATGTTTAATCAAGTCTAGATAAATATACCCCTTCTTGATGCCATACAACAAGTTTAATCATATGCCTAATTTTAAAAGACATGTGCACCAAGAAAAGAAAAATAAATGTTCCGAAAAAGTTCTTCCTCGCATCCAACATCAGTGAGCTATTAACTGGGCCAATCTCTGTAAAGTACAAAGACCCCGGAGTCCAACCATTTCATGCATCATAGGACAGACCACTATAAATTGGGCACTGTTTGATCTAGGATTTAGTATCAATTTGCTTCCCTTTTCTGTGTATCAGCAACTCGGGCTGGCCGACCTCCGTCCAACTCGGGTTACTATATAATTAGCTTATCGTTATGTAAAGATGCCCAAGGGAGAAATTATAGATGTCCTTATACGGGTCGGGGCATCTGCCCGGTAGATTTCATCATTCTGGAAACACAACCTGTGCAAAACCCAAAATCTTAAACCCCGGTCATTCTAGGATGACCTTTCCTAGCAACTGTAAATGCGATCATAAACTATAGGAATGGGTCTATGCGTTTGACTTTAGGTGACATGACAAAGGAGGTGAATGTTTTCCACCTGGGAAAACAACCTCGGGACTTAGATGACCAATCATTTGAGGTGAACTTGATTGAAGGACTCACAAGTGAACATGAAGAAGAGTTAGAATATGAGTCTGATCATGAATTTGATTTAGAGTCAGATGACTTCAATCTTGACCAAATAGTTGAATCAACAGTTGAGTGGGCAACAAATGCGACCCCAATCATTCCCTTGCAAGAAGAACAATCCTTGATAGATTATCTTTCTTTAGAACTAAAAGTTCTTTCTATCCATCTCAAGTATCAGTACTTGGGTGAAAAGGAAGCATTCCCTGTAATCATAGCTTCTCGTCTGACTGAACAACAAGAAAAGGATCTTCTTGCTGTATTAAGAGAAAACAGAGAGGGCATTGGTTGAACCATGGCCGATATAAAAGGAATCATCCCATCCATTATACAATATAGGATTCACCTAACGGAAGAGGCCAAACCAAAATGTGTTCTACAGCATTGACTGAACCCATTATGCAAGAGGTTGTCTGTACTAAGATCCTGAAATTGCTAGACAATGGGATAATTCATCCCATATCTGATAGCCAGGGGGTTAGTCCAGTCCATGTTGTGAGAATGACAAGAAAGAATTAGTACAGACTCGTCTTTCAATGAAGATACGAGTTTGTATTGATTATCACAAACTGAATGCTTCCACACGTAAGGACCACTTTCCTCTTTCTTTTATAGATCAGATGCTCGAGAGATTGCCAGGACATGAATTTTATTGTTTCTTGGATGGATATTCAGGATACAATCAAATCCCAATTGCTCCTATAGACCAAGAAAAGATAACTTTCACCTGTCCATTTGGAATGTTTGCATACTGAAGAATGCCCTTTAGGTTATGCACTGCTCCTGTAACATTCCAGTGTTGCATGCTTAGTCTTTTCTCACACATAGTCGAAAGATTTCTAGAGATTTTTATGGATGATTTTTCGATATATGGCGATTCCTTTAACCAATGCCTGCATCATCTAAAGTTGGTCTTACAAAGATGCATAGGGAAGAACTTTACACTTAACTGAGAAAAGTGTCATTTCATGATCAAAAAGAAATTGTCCTTGGGCATGAGATTTCAAGTAGAGGGATTGAGGTTGACAAATCTAAAATGGAGGTGATACCAAAACTCCCTGAACCTAAATGCTTAAAAGACATTAGATCTTTCCTAGGGCACGCTGGCTTTTACAGAAGGTTTATTAAAGAGTTTAGTAAAATTGCTAGATCTTTAACTAACCTTTTAGGAAAAGATGTGACTTTTCATTTTGATGAGGGATGTCTACAAGCTTGCGAAGAGCTAACTTATCTCGGCACCAATAATATCAGCACCTAATTGGACTAGACCCTTCGAAATCATATGTGACGCCACTGATTATGCCATAGGCGCTGTTTTAGGACAGCTTATTGATAACAGGCAACATGTAATTTATTATGCTAGTAGGACGCTTAATGAGGCCCAACTTAATTACACAAGAACTGAAAAAAATTTTAGCAGTTGTGTTTGAGTTGGAGAAATTTCGCCGGTACCTACTAGGGTCTAAAACAATGATTTTCACCAATTATTCCGCCCTTAGGTATTTGATGCAAAAGAGCGATGCTAAGGCTAGGATTATTCGTTGGATACTTCTTTTGCAAGAATTTGATCTAGAAATAAAGGATAAAAAGGGTGCTGAAAATGTGGTGGTTGATCACCTTTAAAGAATTCCTAATACACCAGTGAGATGGTGCCAATCAACAAAAATTTTCCTGATGAACACATCTTCATGATGTGTAAAGAGCTCTGGTATGCTGACATTGCAAATTACCTTGCAACTGGGCAAACACCTTTGAGTTAGTCAAATCAGGATAAGCACCACTTTTTGACACATATACGGTTCTTCTTTTGGGATTAACAATATCTATTCAAATATTTCCCTGATCAGATCATTAGAAGGTGTCTTTCGGAGGATGCACATCACAGCGTATTGATATTTTGTCATGAGTTTACTTGTGGTGAATACTTTGGTCCACGAAAGACGGTTGAGAAAATTCTTCAGAGTGGTTTCTACTGGCCCACTCTCTTCAAGGACTCTTACAATTTTTGCAAACTCTGTGCAAAATGTTAAATGAGGGTCGAGTCACATGCAAGGACATGATGCCCTTAACACTAATCCTAGAAGTAAAAATTTTGACTTGTAGGGCATTGATTTCATAGGACTCTTCCCAATGTCCTATGGCAACCAATTCATTTTGGTAGCCTTAAATTATGTTTCTAAATGGGCTGAAGCTGTTCTAACTAGGACGAATGACAACCGAGTTGTCATCAAGTTTTTAAGAGAAAATATCATTTCACACTTCGGAGCCCCCATGCGATAATAAGCGATAACGGGAGTCATTTCTACAATCAGGCTTTTGAAGCCCTAATGCGAAAGTACTCCATTTCTCACAAATTATCTACGGCCTACCATCCTCAGACAAATGGACAAGTGGAGGTAACAAATAGACAAATTAAACTCATCTTGGAGAAGACCATAGGACATAATAGGAAGAACTGGTCTATCAAACTTGTCGATGCTCTATAGGCCTATCGGACCGCCTACAAAACTATCCTAGGAATGTCTCCATATCGAGTTATATTTGAAAAACCATGCCATTTGCCCATAGAGCTTGAGCATCATGCTTTATGGGCTATTAAACAACTGAATTTCGACTT
This sequence comes from Agave tequilana, assembly GCA_038442645.1. Taxonomy (NCBI): domain Eukaryota; kingdom Viridiplantae; phylum Streptophyta; class Magnoliopsida; order Asparagales; family Asparagaceae; genus Agave; species Agave tequilana. The sequence continues at coordinate 113,449 of JAVJIF010002503.1, read as the reverse complement.
GAAGAAAGCTGGTGGCTTAAGAAAATTGCAGATTTTTTAGCTTGAAGAAACATGAAATGAAGCTTATGATATTGCTCGGACTTCTAAATACAGAACCAAACTCTTCCATGACCGATCCATAAATCGGAAGAATTTTGTCCCCGAACAAAAGGTTCTGTTATACAATTCCAGGCTCCACCTCTTTTTTGGTAAACTGAAGACCTGATGGTCAGGACCCTATCTTATACATACAGTTTTTCCTCATGGTGCTACAGAAATCTCTGATCCTAAGAATGGTAGCACTTTTAAAACCAATGGTCAAAAATTGAAACCATTCTACACCACTAAGCCTGAGTCACACGGGACTTTTGAACTGGGTCTTTGCAACCCAGTCTACACGTGACTAGGCCCTCCTTCAAATTTTCATGTCATTCTTTGTAAATCTTTTGGGACCCTTCTTGTAAATAACACTAATTTTTTTTCTTTTTTTCCTTAATAATTAGAATAATATAAAAAGCAAGAAAACTAAATATATAAAAATAATAGGATTTAATTGATAAATGACACCTAGGTTATCTCTCTTATAAATATACCCATTATTAACCAATAAAAATTCAGAAATAAACCCTAGGTAAACTATTTACGTTTTTACCTAGGGTCAAAAAGAGAAAACACCCTTCTCAGGCCTCTATAAAACCTCTTCAACCCCATTCCTGTGCCTCTACCCTAGTTTTGAGATCAGATTTGCAGAGAAGAGACGAGTGTGCCACCACCAAAAAAATCTCAGCCTCTACCTCCCTAACTCTGTCGCGTATTTTCTGCTCAAGCTACGGATCCGCGGCAATTCTGGGGGTCCAGTGTGCCGTGAAATTTCTCTGTGGTTGATTTCCCTTGTAAATCCTGGATCTATGGCAAGCCCTGTGTGTTTCTGTGTAGATTGCTCTGTGCAATTCAGTTTTTGATTCCCCCTACAAGTTCTGGGGAGGTTTGTGAATTCCTATCTTCCTCTCTAAATTTCAATTCATGGCACCTACTATTTCTGCTGAAAAGGATTTTTCTAGGATCCTTAGTGATTTCAATGGGTATGGCCATGTGTTTCTTGATTGGATTAGGGAATGGAATTGGTTCACATTGGTTTATGATAATTCTAAGTATGAAGCTTATTATGTCCTGAACTTGTTATGATCTTCTACTTTAATATTGTCCAAACGACCATAGATCTCGATGCTCGTCAGTTTACTGTGCATCTGGCAACTGGGGATATCATTATCACCACTCATATGATAGAAAATTGCATAATCCCTAGGAACCCACATCATAGCGAGCTCCTTCTTTTGATAGAATACATGACCATCATGGGCGCTCGTTGCACTGAGTAAAACCGCGGGCTCAAAGCCAGTACAACCTTCAGGAATATACATTGCATTGGACACTAGATCCAACGCAATATCCTCGGCCTAGACCATACTACCTCTTTCAATAGGCCAGTGTAGCAGATTATTCATGATCTGATGACAAAGTAGCATATAGTATGCATTAACACGATCATTATTCGATTGTCTCATCACTAACTCCACACGCACTAGAGGTGCCAAATATTCCCATCCCCTGTTAGTGACTTGTTTGTGTAAGAATTTCCTACCAGACAACGTCTTCGATTCATATGACCGCTTATTTGTTGCACCAGAATGAGCAACTAGTACATACAACAGCTGTTTACATGCCCAACCTGAGGATGCCCAAGCAGAATCCTCTTCTGAGGACTATTAGAGGAGGATGATGCGCCTGCTTTTTGACAGCAACCCCCAACCACTGATTCTACAGCCTTCATGTATTCCATAAAGAAACGCATGAAGAAACTTTTCAAGGGCCAGATTAGGTTGAGAAAGCAAATGGAGTAGCATACAACTCATTTGGAACGTACTGATAAAGGGTCTGCGGAGATCACAGTCGGCCGGTCCAAGCACCACGGCTGGTCTGAGCCGTAGGAGGGGGTGATATCCTTTTATTACCTTATTTCATGCATGTGTTTTATTTGCATACATTGGGGACAATGCATGAGATAGGTATGGGGGGTGAGTACTAACTTAGATTTTAATTTTTTTTAAGATTTTGATTTTCTTTATATAAAAAAATTTCTTTGATCCATTTTTAAAGAAAATTAACTTGATCTTAGGAATTAGGGAAACTTTAAATTAGGATTTCTTGATATAAGTTAAAATAAGAAGAATTGTTGGATATTTAGGTTAAGAAAGAAAGAATAGAAAGATAATTAGATTTTGAATTTTTTTTAAGTATTATATATATTTACATTTGAGGGATTTAACAAAGACTTAGTACCTTTATTTATATAAAATATAAAATAATAAAAAAAGAAAAAATGTTAGAAATAAAAACTTAAGCACAAATAAAGCTGGTTACTTGTGCCTTAAGAAGAATAACCAGTCACTCCTAAAGGTGATTGAGTCCTTAGCATTCATGACCTTGTTTACTCGAATCCTTGAATCTTAGGGATGTATCCTCATTTGGTGCCCTAAGATTATCTGGTCTGGGAGTCATCGGTAAAAGGCTCGCTACATGAGTAAATTAGAAAGCCTAATGAAGGTAAGAAAAATAAATATGTGTAAATGTATAAAAAATATAAATATAAATATATATATATAAATAATATATAAGTAAAGGTATCACAGTCTAAGAACAATTCCTCATACATATAAATGTATATATTTTAGTCTTGATACAAAATCCGATGCTCCCTCTATTTTTGAAACTTAACCTTAAGTTAAGACAAAACTTCATATGGAGACTTGTAATGAGAAGGAATAGTTTGGGGTAGCCTAAAACTAGAAGATCACTTAAATATTTGAAAAAATGGATCATAAACTTTCTTTCTTTTGTCTTTCCTTTTCTTTGGGAAAAATTACTAACATGTTTCTTTTTCTTTGAAGTTTGTACTTGCAATCTGCTGAAAACCCTCAGGAGACAACACTTCTCCTCTAGGATAACCTAGAGGTTTAACGGCTTGTTGCACATGCTTAGTGCAATTGTGTCACCTACGAAAGAAGGGTAATAATGTAATTAGAATTTTACTCTTTTTCTTTGCTTATTTTGCTCGAGGCGAGCAAAAGCTAGGTTTGGGGTTTGATTAGTGTTCAATTTTGGATCATTTTGCATCACATTTTCATGCATATTATCAATAAAAATAAGTTTTTTTAATGATTATTTCTCTTAAATTTCAGATCCACTCATTAATGAAGAAGAATGCCCAAATCTAAGTTAAATTAAGGATTTAAAGGGGATTAAAAAGAGCCCAATCCAAAGAAATCCACATCTGTATATCCTCGTGGTTCCAGAACCTCTCACTATATACCGAGGTAGAGACAGACTGTCAGCGTGATCGCTGGCATAATGGCCAAGATTCTACTGCGGAAACGCAGCTTTGGTCGCGGATCCGCGGCAGAACTTGGGTCATTGATGTAGCGTTTGATCGTGCGGCTGCGATTAAAAGTGATGAGCTCCTAGTGCCTATATAAAGACCCCTAGGGCCTCTGCTGTAAAGGAGAAGATAGCCATAAATTTTAGGAGAAGGTTTAGGATTTTTTTAGATTCCTCTTTAGTTTTCTCTTGTAATTTTATTTTCTCTTTTTTAGATTTTGAGAGAGAGAGAGAGGGTGAGAGTGAGGTCTCTGTAATTGAGAGTGACAATCAAATGCAAAGCTCATGTTCTCCCTCCTCTAATTTCTTTTTCTTTTAATTCTTGCTATTTACTTTTAAGCTTTTAAATTCTTCCACTTTAATCTACTATGTTTTCTTCTTTGCTTTGCTTCTCCATGGATAACTAACCTTCTAACATGACTAATTAACCTCTAACCCTACTAACTACTAACTCTTGAATGATGCTAACACATATGATTCATTGGACGTTTATAATTTCTAGTCTTGTGCCTAACAAGTCTCTCTAATTCCCAATGAAAATGAGTATTATTTTTTATCTTAATGAAGGTTTTCTGATTCCCTCCATATGATTCATGTGTGCCTCATTTAGAGCCTTGTTTTCTTAACAAGAGCCCTGATGGAACATGATGATGTGATCACCTTAGTATGCTAATAAATTAATGCACTAGCTTCTTATTTCATGCTAGCTAAATTATGGCTTTGATGATTTAATAAATCTAACATTCTTGTTATGTATATCTAAATTGTGAATCTTAAATTCTTAAGTTCCATTCTTGTGAACCTATTAGGAACCTATGATCCAAGGAGGCCACCTAACCAAGCTAAGAGAAAATACCTCAACAAATTGGGACAACTCTTTGACTTGATGAAGCAAGATGGATAATATGCCAATGAATCTACATGAGGCACAAATCATCCAAGAGATTAGTAAGTTAGTAGTGTAGAGTTGTTAGTTAGTTATGGCTTTCTTTCTATCTGATTAAAACTCTTCTAATTTGTAAGAAACTTTCTTTCTCGTACAAAGTCCATTTTTCTTTTTTACTTTTCCAAAATTCACCATTTTCATTCTACCTTTCTCGTTTTCATTCTTCTTTCCTTAACACAAAAGGATTCATCATCTTTTTTTTACTTTCTTTTCTGTTTCAATTCTTAAACAAAGAAGGACTTTCATTTTCTTTCCAAAAATAAGAACAAAAAGAACTAAGAAAGCCCCATCACAAGCCCTCCCTGCGGATATGACCCGTTATAGCTTTTGCTACCAATGATAGTTTGAAAGAGCATATTTACTATACATACATACTCAGAACTTGAACATTGATACAAAGACTTATAGGTTTACTCTAAACTCTTACTCTTGCTCCATCATCCTTAGCCTTCAAACAACCAGAGAAATGCATACAGGTATTTTTGTGGTCCTACCATTCCGTGGAGAAAAATTCGTAAGGGATTTTGGAGGGGAAGGCCGGACCAAGTCCCTTAGGTTTTTTTAGCAAACCCTCAGTTATCAACTAATTTGATATGTCTTTACCAACTACCATTTGAGTTGGGCTAGCCATGCTATTCTCCTCAGCATGATGAGTTGTCGAGACTTATGTTGGACTTAAAAGCCAACATTTTTCTCTATTCTTAGCCATCACAGGCGTCAGATTTTGATAGTCTCTAAAGAAGAGTGACAAAATTAATACTCAATTAGTTTACCTTCATCAACTCAATTCTGTCGAGGATTGGATCGTGTTCCCCTATGCTATTCACCTGACCATTCCTCTTAACCAACTTCTTATGTGTTGATTAGAACTCCAATAATGTTTGATCGTTGATGTTGGTTCCATCATTCTCGTGTTGAGCAGAACATAGTTTTTTGATCGAAAATTCCATCGTAGGGGAACGCATTCGATGCAAGTGTCATACATACTTAACCTAATGATTAGAGGTTTAATATTAACATGATCAACGATAATATTTCTTTAAGAATTTTTCATTAATCGGCATCATAAATCCCCTTCTAGATTTATCAGGCGATATGCTCCATTTGAGTGGACTGACTCCACCACAAGTGGTCCTTCCCACTTGGGTTGAGATTTTTCTTTCATCTTATGTGCTATCACCATGAATCTTCTGATAGCCAAGACGAGATCGCCTTTCTTGAAAGTCCGTTTTTTGACTTTCTTGTTGAAGGCTCTGGAAATTCGAGCTTGATAAAGCTCGATTTGCTAGTGAGCTTGTAGGTGTTTGTCGTCTAAAGCTTCTAACTCCTGGAGTCACAGTTGATGCTTCTCCTCATCTGTCATCTCCGTTGTCAAGGCAACGCATAGAGATGGGATTTGAATTTCTAGTGGGAGTACGACTTAACACTTGTATACCAAAGAGAACAGTGTAGATTTCGTCGGGGTTCTCACTGTTTTGCGATAAGCCCACAAGTATTCACCTAATTTGTCGTCCCAGTTGCGTTGACTTTTGAGATGAACTTCTTGAGAAGCTTTCCAATAGTTTTGTTAAATGCTTCTGCAAGGTAGTTAGCGGCTGGGTAGTATGTCATTGAAGACACACTTTGAATTCTGAACTTGTTGTAGAATCTCTGGAACGCTTGGCTGACGAATTGAAACCCATTATCATGGATAATCTGTCATGGCATGCCAAAGCGGTAGATCACGTGATGTTTGATAAACTTGATCACATCAGACGTCTTCACCTCCTTTAGAGGGATATTCTCTACCCATTTGGAGAAGTAATCGATTATGGCTAAGATAAATCGATGTCCTTTGAATGAAGGTGACGGTGGACCGACCACGTCCATTCCTCACATTTCAAATGGCCAAGAAGAAGTCGTAGGACGAAGATGTCCTGGTGCCTGATGAATGAAGTCACCATGGATCTGACAAGCATGTTATAACTTAGCATAAGTGATGGCGTCAGGGATCAACTTTGGCCAATAATATCTAAGTCTTCAGAGTCGATCTCTAAGCTTTGGGCCAGAATGGTGAGCTCCGCACATACCGTCATTACCGTCATGAGACACTTTGAGTGCTTATGTACTCTTTATGTGATAGGTAGCGGAGGAGAATTCTATCATACGATTGGCGATACAGTGATTATGTGATCGTATTGTAGTAGAATTTAGGGGCTTTCCTTCTAATGGCAGCCGCCTCTTTAGGGTCATCAGGTAGAATGCTATACAATGCGTAGTCGATGTATGGGAATTGCCAATCCCTGAGTTTTGGACCTGCTGAAGTCTCTAGAGCTCCTTTGACTTGAAGGTTTTCTGCTGGAGTTTGATCGTCTTTAAGGGTGAATTCGGGCAGTACAAGTCGTGGCTGTAGACGAGTACTTCCTCTGCGGCTCTGGCTGGAAGAGCCAAGGAAGCGGCGAGGGACGCCAGTGCATCTGTATGCGCATTTTGCTGGTAAGGTACATTGTCAATGTAGAAGTTTCTAAACTTCTCCGCCATATGGATGGTTCTATTGTGATAGGGTACTAAGTCTTCATGTCTGACTACGTACTCCCCGCGAACCTGATTAACGATGAGCTTTGAATCACCGTACGCATCGAGATTTTTAACGCCAATATCATTGGCGATTTGCATCCCGATCAAGAGAGTGTTGTATTCTGCTACATTGTTAGAACACAAATTAGTTAAAGAGAAAGCATGAGGGAGTATGTAGTTCTGTAGGGAAACAAGTACTACCCCCACTCCTGCTATGATATTTCCTCGAGGACCCGTTCTTGATGCACCGTTGAAGAAAAGCTGCCACACCTATCCTTCAAAAGACATCTGGGTCAAGCAAACTTCAACGATCTCATCTGGGAGATCTTTATAAAGTTTAGTCGTTCTTAGATCTGGATGTTCAGCCAAGAAGTCTGCCACTGCCTGTCCCTTCACAACTTTTTGTGGCAGGAATTGCATCTCATATTGGAGAGCAATATGGCCCATTTCGCTTGTCGACCATTCAGTGATGCCTATCCCATCAAGTAGTGCCGCATTTTCTGGATCATGAACACCAATGTGAGGCATTCTTTTTTGATCGGGTACATCGACGTTTAGCTCTGATCATGGTTCTACTCAGGTAATAAATTGCCTGCTCGTGTCTCTGATCATTATTCTGGGCTAGTAAAACTGAAAAATCACCTAGAGGGGGGGAATAGGTGATTATGCTAATCTAAAGAACTCAATGCGGAATTTAAAAACTTAATGTAATACACTCAAGTGCAATCAACAAGCGATGCACACACAACCAAGCCAAGCAATTATGAATGCACATATGAATAGTTGCAAGGCACAAAGTAAAGAGAGAGATAGAGAGAGTCAATGGATCAAGCGCAAATAACAAGATATGTTTCGAGGTTCGAGCACCCAGCTCTACATCCCCGCCTTCGACACACGAAGGATTTCTAATCCACTAGCTAGTCCACAAAGAACTCTCACAAGGAGTACCCAACTCCTCTCTTTACAATCACAACCTCCTCCTTGAGGCAAGCTCCAATCTAACAAAACAATCACCTCACAACTTGAGGGATTAGCACAAAGCAAACACAAGGATCACCTCACAACTTGAGGGATACAACCCAAATGCACAACTTCCTCAACACAATGAGGGCAAGGCACAAAGCAAAGATTGGGTTTTTAACTTGGTGGTCTAAACAACAACCACAAACAATCTCTTTCTCCCACACAAAGATCCTATAGAATAAGAAAGTAGATGTTGCTCAAGTGTGGAGAAACCAATGGAATGGAAATCAAAATCACAAAGAAAATCCTTGGGAAAAACTGAAACTAAGATATAGAAGTTGAATCAAGACTCTTTTCCCAAAACCCTTTTCTTTGATATTCCAAACCCTAGCAAAAACACCAAATAGATTGATCAATATAAAGCCCAAAAACTTCTTTTGATTGCTGTGAAAACACTAGAGAGTCAGGAAAAATTCGCACAAAAAAATCTTGGAGAAAAACTCTTTTCAATGGGGTATTTATAGCCCCCAGAAAAATATAGTCGTTGGCAGCAGAAACTGCCAGAAATGTCCTTCCGGTCGACCGGCCGGTCGACCGTCCAACGGTCAAATTCTGCCCGTTGCCAGCTACCGGTCGACCGCACCGATCGACCCAAACAAACAGAGAGCTCTGCTCTCAGACCCGGTCGACCCTTACGGTCGACCGTCCCCGTGTCTGCCAAACGTGCACAGATCTGTGCACGTCGGTCGACCGACCCGGTCGACCGACTTCATCCCAAGTCGACTTGGTCGGAAGACTAGTCGACTGGTTGAAGCCTGGAACAGAAAACTAGGTCAGAAAAACAGTTTAAAAATATTTTGAAAAATCTTTTAACACTCCTAAAAATCACCAAAAATAGTTTTATTGATATATTAACATGTGGTAAAAAGTTTAGCTCAAATATCAATCAATATGAACTATTTTTGTGTCTTATCATTTTTACCAAAAACCAAAAACTGTATTTTCTAAAACTTAAATTTTTGAATAGAAAACACGGTTTGTCCAAAACTCATCTAAATACAAAAACATGATATTTAAACAACATTTAGGCATGATGTATATGGATATAATCCTATATACATGAAACATATATATATATCCATGTTTTTGTCATTAATTCCAAAAATAAGTTTTGTTAAAACACAAAACCTAAAACACATGAATAGGTATATCAAAGTAAGTTTGTCTAAGTAGTTGAAGCATCCATGTATATAGAACAAATCATATATACATTAAACCATGTAAACTTGTTTTGATCTATCTATTCATGAAAACCAAGATCGATTAAACCTAAAACCGAAAAATCGAAAACATGAAACGTGTGTGTGTTGTGAACTTGAGCATATCATACTATTCTAATCTTTACAATTTGGATCTAAACACAAAACTAAAACTAAGGTACCGATGTCTTCTTGTAGAGCGCAATCTCCAAGCCGACTCGATCCAAAACTCTTTGATCCACCGAGCAATTGCTATATATGATCTTTGACGCTCGGGCTCTTGAATCAACATGTGAAAGCTTCCAAATCATCTTGTTGAAGCTAATCACTTACTAATATCTTGATTAATGATCTAAAACTAAAATCACAAGATTATTAGTACACATAACTACATGAGTTAATCATCATCAAAACAAGGGTGGAAGGCCTTTGGGCCAACAATCTCCCCCTTTTTGATGATGACAAAACTCATGGAGTTATATATGCATGGATTAAAGTTAAGCTTCAAATAAGCTCCCCCTTAACTCATGCATAAACAAGTAAACAATAAATATGCAATGAATATCAAACATGAAACATGAAACATGCATATCTATGCATAAGCAATAAAAGGTTCTAGATACCAATATCTATGCATAAACAATAAAAGGTTCTAAATACCAATGAAATATTTAAAACAAAACATACTCTAGAAACTAATTACAAAACATGCTCTAGATACTCTAGATACCAATTAAAATTAAACTAAATTAAACTTAATATATGCAAAACATAAACATGCATATATAAACTCAAGATCTTTCTCCCCCTTTTTGTCAATCATCAACAAAGGGGTAAAAACCAAAACAAAATAAAATCTTCTCCTCTTTTTAATATAAAGAAACAACCTTCGATGAGGGGTAAAAAAAAAAAAACCAAATCAACAAATCTTTCTCCAACTTTTTTCTGTTCAAAATAAAAGGTTGAAAACAAGAACAACAATATTCTCCCCCTTTTTGTCTAAAACAAAACAAAGTCAATTAGGGGTGACAATCAATTAAGGTACCAATTGAAAATATGTCAAAGAATAGCATCTTGATACCAATTGAAAGGAAACAAACAAAAATATTGATACCAATTTTAAGCAAAAACACATGAAAAATCTTGATACCAATTGAAATTAAACATAATAAATTTTGAATGTCTAAACCAAAAATTTTGATACCAATTGTAAATATTTTTCATTTTGAGCATATGATACCAAATTTTAAATTTATTTTCTATCATAAAGTAAGGGAGTGGGAATCAAATACCAATTGAAAGACAAAATCAAATTTTCTCCCCCTTTATGAAATACCAACTAAAATAATGCATAGGCTTGATACCAATTTAAAAGTAATCAATTGAAACAAAGTTAAAGCTCAAGCACTAGCATAAACAAGATTTTGTGCTTAAAAATATAGGGATATAATAAGCACGAATAAAACATATATATGTATGAAAAATAGATACCAATAGAAATTGATATTCTAGGAATAAAAAGCATACATACATACAAACATATATGAGTATACAAGAAGGGTCAAGATTGATACCAATTGAAAGAATTCAATGATACCAATTGAAATAACAATAAGATCAAATGTATATCTCATATTACCTAGCCTCCCAATCATGGTTCAAGTTAAATGATTTTCATTTTAAAGCATACATGAACATGATCTCCCATCCAACCTCCCGTTGAAGGTAGGGGTTTTCAAAAATAGATTCGAAAATGTAGTATGTTTGAAAATCTCTACCATAGTGAAGAATACGAACTGGTTATAGGAAAAACTTTTAAAACTAGTACGAAATCCTTCAAGCAAGGAATAAAACAAAATTATTTTTCATGAAACACATGTAAATCACATGATCACTAAACACTCAAAGTCCATAAAGCCCATATCATAGTCTCATGAAAACAAATCATGAGTAAACTAATAAAGTGAGTGTACAAGTAAAATGTGACACATATCGACATGAAAATGTTCAATTAAGCTCATATGAAATTCCTTGAAAACATGAAAAACTAGATTTTCATTACCAATAGAAATTACCAAAAAAAATGAAAATCATCAAAACGATTTAAACTTCAAGGTATATGTATGTCATGTACAAACTAAAGTATACATACATATCCTAAACATAATGAGTCCACAAGAGTATATGCATGAAGGCACGTGGCTCAAGGATGTATATGTATAAATGATAGTTTGGACAAGATTGACATATACATGAAGTTAAAACAAAATAAGTAAAATGATGAATACAAGTCAAATGCAAGAATTATTAAAACTAGACTATACTGGTACAGCAATTGAATACAAATGAGCATTCAAGCACAAACATATATAAAGGTTTATTTGTAGCTCACTAGTTGTACAAGTATAAATCTTAGTCTTAATGAAAACTTATCATTCAAGTAAGTAGTCAAAACATGAAGCATAAAACGGGAATCATAACCCAACATGATAAACATAATAATCAAAACATGAATTATTAAAACAAAAAGTCATAGTCAACCATATGATTAGCATGACAAAGACATGTGCATTAGATCTATGATTAACATGATAGCTAAAACATAAAGAGAACACAAAATATGGGTCCATACTAAACATGGGTGTCTCAACAACTGATCATGTAAAGCATAAGTCTAATAAACATGGCAAATATCATACTAATCATGAAACAATAAAACATGATTCAACAAAACAAAAATCGTAAACATCCACATGATCATTATGTAAATGCATGTGCATTAGATCTAGTGCATACATATTAGTTTAAACAAGGTGAGAACACTAAATGTAGATCCATATAAACTATGGGTGTCTCAAGTAACTAAACATGTATAACACTAATCTAATCAACATGACATAAGCATAATGAACTATAAACCGTGGCATGCTATAAATTGATGAACATGAAAAACATGCATAAATAAAAACGGGAGTTAGAGAATGATACCAAAACCGATGAAGGTGCATCTCTAGTTCTCCAAACCATGGTGGTCCTCCCACCAAATTTCCTTGAGAGTGAAGCATCCAAATGGTTCTCTTTTAAGCTTAGAACGCATCCACCTCAAGGCACCAATACTCTCACGTGATGCGAGAGCTCCCACCTACATCAAAAGTCAAGGAGGTGGTTTTGGTACCCATTTTCTTTTAGGTCATAGGGGTTAGTTTTTTTCTAACCCAAACAAGATTACATGCTAAATTTTCATGATAAACACGATCATAACAAAATCTAGCAAGATGGCCTTTTCGACCACAATGTGTACATGTGTACACATGAGCATACATGTAATGGTGGTGACCGTGGGAAGCATGTGTATGCCGTGGAGGGTGTACATGTAAAGATGGACCTTGTTTCTTACGAACCAAGGTTTCCAAGCGTGTATGATTTGAAGTACATTGGCTCAAAGTGGAGCCCAAACATTCAACACTTTTCTTCAAAACATTTATATCTTTTTTAATACTTAAAGATAAAGTGGAGCATGCAATAGGTGTGCTAGAAGAAGAGGCTACACTAGCATGGCACACATGAGAATCAATATCAATTTTTAAAGATTCATTTTTCTTCAAAACCAAATCCAATTCTTTTGTAATGAAATCAATTTCATTTTTCAAAACAATGTTATCTTTTAAAGCAAAATCCTATTTAGAAGATAAAACCTCATTGTTTTTCACAACATCATTACAATCATTTTTGTTTTTTCAAAATTCATTTTCCTTTAAAGCAAGTTCAAGTTGAGATTTAAGTGAGTCACGTTCACTTGCAATCTCTTCCTTTTCTTGCAAAATCAATTCAAAATTAGAACACAAATCCTTTAATTCATTTTTCAAAACAAGGTTGTCCTCTTTCAAAAGATTGTGTTTTTCTAAGAAATTTTCAAGCTTTTGAGCAAGTTCCAAATTTAAAGATTGAACTTCCAAACATCCATAGCAATAGGAACTAGAGCTATCATCTAATTGAGTGTCTGATTGTACCTCAAGGGAGTTTTTCCCTTGGACCATGAGGCAATGCTCTTCGGACTTTTCTCTCTTAGATCTCCTCATCTTGTTGATAATCCTTGGAAGCTCGGGAGACGTCAATAAGCTCCAAACTGCAAAAGCCGAGTCATAACGATCAAACACCGGTAAAAGATGTTCACTAAGAGATGCTCTAAGTGCTCTAAGTGCTAATGCATTAGCCTTTTTATGTTTGCTACTATTAGGGAAGGATTCCATAGTGGAGGCTTGATAAACTAGATGTCCTAGTCTTTTCAAATGGCTACTCATATTGGCCTTCCAAGCATCAAGTCTAATATGGTCAAACATAGGAGGGCTATCCATGAGAGCAAACTAAATGAGTGCAAATGAACAATGCAAATGAAGATTAGCAAACTAAGATCTCACTCCTAGGTGGTTAAACCTAAATATCAGGAGCGTAGGCTCTGATACCAATTGAAAAATCACCTAGAGGGGGGGTGAATAGGTGATTATGCTAATCTAAAGAACTCAATGCGGAATTTAAAAACTTAATGCAATACACTCAAGTGCAATCAACAAGTGATGCAACACAAACAAGCCAAGCAATTATGAATGCACAATATGAATAGTTGCAAGGCACAAAGTAAAAGAAAGATAGAGAGAGTCAATGGATCAAGCGCAAATAATAAGATATGTTTCGAGGTTCGAGCACCCATCACTACATCCCCGCCTTCGACACACGAAGGATTTCTAATCCACTAGCTAGTCCACAAAGAACTCTCACAAGGAGTACCCAACTCCTCTCTTTACAACCACAACCTCCTCCTTGAGGCAAGCTCCAATCCAACAAAACAATCACCTCACAACTTGAGGGATTAGCACAAAGCAAACACAAGGATCACCTCACAACTTGAGGGATACAACCCAAATGCACAACTTCCTTAACACAATGAGGGCAAGGCACAAAGCAAAGATTGGGTTTTTAACTTGGTGGTCTAAACAACAACCACAAACAATCTCTTTCTCCCACACAAAGATCCTATAGAATAAGAAAGTAGATGTTACTCAAGTGTGGAGAAAACCAATGGAATGGAAATCAAAATCACAAAGAAAATCCTTGGGAAAAACTGAAACTAAGATATAGAAGTTGAATCAAGACTCTTTTCCCAAAAACCCTTTTCTTTGATATTCCAAACCCTAGCAAAAACACCAAATAGATTGATCAATATAAAGCCCAAAAACTTCTTTTGATTGCTGTGAAAACACTAGAGAGTCAGGAAAAATTCGCACATAAAAATCTTGGAGAAAAACTCTTTTCAATGGGGTATTTATAGCCCCCAGAAAAATATAGTCGTTTGCAGCAGAAACTGCCAGAAATGTCCTTCCGGTCGACCGGCCGGTCGACCGTCCAACGGTCAAATTCTGCCCGTTGCCAGCTACCGGTCGACCGCCCCGGTCGACCCAAACAAACAGAGAGCTCTGCTCTCAGACCCGGTCGACCCTTACGGTCGACCGTCCCCGTGTCTGCCAAACGTGCACAGATCTGTGCACGTCGGTCGACCGACTTCATCCCAAGTCAACTTGGTCGAAAGACTAGTCGACTGGTTGAAGCCTGGAACAGAAAACTGGGTCAGAAAAACAGTTTAAAAATATTTTGAAAAATCTTTTAACACTCCTAAAAATCACCAAAAATAGTTTTATTGATATATTAACATGTGGTAAAAAGTTTAGCTTAAATATCAATCAATATGAACTATTTTTGTGTCTTATCATTTTTACCAAAACCCAAAAACTGTATTTTCTAAAACTTAGATTTTTGAATAGAAAATACGGTTTGTCCAAAACTCATCTAAATACAAAACATGATATTTAAACAACATTTAGGCATGATGTATATGGATATAATCCTATATACATGAAACATATATATATCCATGTTTTTGTCATTAATTCCAAAAATAAGTTTTGTTAAAACACAAAACCTAAAACACATGAATAGGTATATCAAAGTAAGTTTGTCTAAGTAGTTGAAGCATCCATGTATATAGAACAAATCATATATACATTAAACCATGTAAACTTGTTTTGATCTATCTATTCATGAAAACCAAGATCGGTTAAACCTAAAACCGAAAACATGAAACGTGTGTGTGTTGTGAACTTGAGCATATCATACTATTCTAATCTTTACAATTTGGATCTAAACACAAAACTAAAACTAAGGTACCGATGTCTTCTTGTAGAGCGCAATCTCCAAGCCGACTCGATCCAAAACTCTTTGATCCACCGAGCAATTGCTATATATGATCTTTGACGCTCGGGCTCTTGAATCACATGTGAAAGCTTCCAAATCATCTTGTTGAAGCTAATCACCTACTAATATCTTGATTAATGATCTGAAACTAAAATCACAAGATTATTAGTACACATAACTACATGAGTTAATCATCATCAAAACTAGGGTGGAAGGCCTTTGGGCCAACAAAAACTCCTAGAGAATAGTTCATAGTTCGAACATATATCAAGAAAGGCTTTTCTGACACCGGAGCTGTAAGTAATAGTGGATGTGTGAGGTATCGCTTGATTTCCTTGAATTGTTGGCAGGCATCGTCCCAGATGAATGAAACACCCTTCTTTATCAATTTGAAGAAGGGTTGGCATCGTCTTGAGAGATTTGAGATAAACCTCCGGATATAGGCTAGTCGCCCTTACAATCCTCTAATCTCCCCAAGATTCCTTGGAGGTTGCATTCTTGGATGGCACGGACTTTCTCTGGGTCGAGGTGGATTCCTTTAGATGTCACGACAAACTCAAGGAATTTACCGCTGGCTACCCCAGGGAAAGATTTGGTGGGATTTATCTTCAATTGATGCATCCTCATGATATTGAATACTGTCTCAGATCTGCTATATGATCACCATTGGCACAGCTTTCACTACAATATCATCTACGTAACATTCCACTATTTGTGTATATACTTGTAGAAGATTGTATTCATAGCCTCTGATATATTGCCCCCGCATTCTTCAGTCCGAAGGGCATCACAGTATAGCAATACACCCCTAGTGGTGTCCTGAAGGATGTATGATTCTCATCATTAGGGTACATCTTAATTTGATTGTATTCAGAGAATCCATCCATGAAGGACATCCATTCAAACCCACATGTGTTGTCGATCATGACATCCGTGATTGAAAGAGGGAACTCATCTTTAGGACGAGCTTCATTTAGATCACAGAAATCAATGCAAACCCAGTTTTTCTATTCTTCTTGGTGATGGGGACGATATTAGACACCCAATCAGGGTGTTGTTCTTCCCTGATGAAACCAGAGTCTATAAGCTACTTAACTTCCGATTGAATTGCTTCCATTATCTCTGGGCGGAATCGTCATTGATGTTGCTTGAGGGCTTCGCATCCAGATTGATGTTGAGGTGAGCATAGCCTCCTGGGGGTCAAGCCCAGGCATATCCTCATAGTTGCAAGTGAAAATATCTATATACTCTCACGCAAAAGATATTAGATCCTCCTTCTCAAGAGGTGATAAGCTTTCCCTTATAAAGATGGCTTAGGATTAGCTCATATCCTAGATTAATTTAGGTTACCTTATCTTCTGTGGGTGATTCGTATTGTTCAAAGCGAATATCTCAGAGAGTATTTAGGTGTTTGATCCAGGGATCTATATCTGACTGGATCATTTCTCCAGCTCCATCTTCCGAGTAGCTTGTTGAAACCATGTTTACAAAAAGGTCTTTGATGATGATGCCAACACTGACATCTGAATCCCACGATGATGTTCCTGATGAGTAGTTATGATATAATGACTCTTAAGACTCAGAGGCTGATGGGATTGAAGTTGACACATAACCCAACCCCCTACGAGTCCGGTGATAATAATCAGGGGATTTCCCTTTTGGAACAAAGGATTAAAGCAGTATTCGCCTTCCTTTGCCAAAAGTTCAAGCCAATGCCACTTGTTAGGTCATACCCCATGTTCTTCATCATTCTGGGTACATTTGGCTCGTAATGAGAGAACTGAGGAAGTTCAGTCTCACTTTCTGAGTCTTCGCAAATCATTGGCTTAGACTTGACTCTTCCAAAAAGGATCAGTTTTTGACCCTTGCATCTTGTTGGGACCTTGAAAAAGGATCCTTGCACATCATTGACACTTTGATACGCCCAGAGAGATGATCTCACCAGTACATGCAATGATATCAGGGCACCTATTATCGACTAGGGGTCATCATCTACATCGGTACTAGTATTTGATGGTACGGAATCAGAAGCAAACAGAAAAAAATAAGCCAAATCTAACTCATCATTAATAAACCACTCGCCTACATCATCGGCGGTGTTATTGGCATCAAGATTATTAACGCTCGTTACAAGTGGATTCAGGTCCCAAAGACTTTCTTCATCTGCCACTGGCTCGACATCCGCTTCATTACCAGAGTCTAGTTTCTCTGGCTGGGGATTCTCATCTGCTTCCAGAGAATCCTGATACAGGAGGAGTCTGTGAAGTAGTTCTCTACCTCCTTAAATGGATTTCTTTTGGTAATCAACGTTTGGATTTTTCCATCTCCGTCAACATACTTTATAACTTGATGGAGGGTGGAGGAGTCGATGGAATTGCGATGAATTCATGATCGTCCCAGTAGCAAGTATATGAAGTGTCGGCGTCAATAACATAGCATGTCACCTAGGATCTTGGGTCCCCGATCAGGGATTTGAGTTTGATCTTTCTCATCGTGCGCATACCATTGGTGTTAAAGCCATAGACGATAGTTGATCGTACACATATTTTGCATTCTTTTTATTACACTCCTACATTAATCGTGTAATAAATCTGCTAATTTTCTTATCTTAAATGTCTATTATGCATAAGATAATAATGAAGAGAAAGAGGATTAAACCAAATAAATACCAGTTAAAATCAGATTTAAGTGGATCTATTTGGTTAGCTGAGGATGATTTCAGATTTAGTTAGAACAAATCAAGGATTGGAGCATATATTCAGCTGAAGATCAGAGCAAATCAGAAAGATAACACCAAATGAAATCGATAAAATTCAGATTTTTATAAATCTATTTTAGTTGGCTAAAGATTAACTAAGGATAACGTCAAATACAGAGTCCAAATTCGAAATCTAAATGGATAAATGGATAGAGAGAATATCAACGGATGAGATGAAGCAATTTTGACTTAGATTTTGATTGGATACATTTTACTATTTGAATCATACCTTTCACTACCAGAATTCAAATCTAATGATTCAAGATGATCCAAAAAGAAGACTTAAAGGACTACAACTCTTAAATTGATTAACTAAGAAGGTGGAAAAAAATCAGAAAACGGCGAAAGCAACTATGTACAAATGATTATTTACAAGGAAGTGAAAAGGAGTTGTGTTGGTGATTTAATTTACAGAAATGAAAGAAAAGAAAGAAGAGGAAGAAATACTTACCTAGATTGAATGATGACTTACCTGAAAACCTTTGCATGTTCTACCTTTGTTTAGGAGGCGTTTAACGCATAGATCATAAGCCCGAGCTCAGTCCCCGTTCGCATTATATCATCAAGTCTCGCACAAGTATGAAGTGATACGTCTTGAGGAGGAGAACGTCTTCATAAACCATCGTTGGCACTCAGATAACATCGTACTTGTGCTTTGGATTTCACTTGTAAACTCAACAAAAACAAACGAGGTAAAGTAGAAAGAGGAAGAAGAAAGCAAAAGAAAAGGAAAGTAAAGATACGAACATAAACAAATGCTTACCTTTATTGCTTGAAACAATGGAAGAAAGGAGGAGGGTACATCGGTGTCACTCTCAACATATACCTCTCTCTCTCTTACTTACATGATTCATCATCTAACCTAAGCTTACATACAAGTTACATAAAAAAAAAAAAAACACCTAAACTAAGAAATGGAAAACTTGGCTAAATTCTATCTCTGCATGGTCGTCCATTTTCAGCACAAAGACTGGCCTTTTATAGGCAAAACCCTAACCATCAGGATCCCGGGAGATCGGGGGAGCAAACGCTCCCCCTAACTCCCTAACCTTGCCGCGGAAACGTGGCTTGGGCCATGTTTCCGCGGCCAGGGTGTGGCCAGGTGGCCACACCCTGTTGGTGGGTTGCCCTGGTTTCGCCCTCTGACTTTATCTGAAGTTGGTTTTTCAGTTTGAGTCCCGGATTCTGACGAAATGGACTTGGATTCTTGGCTTTAACCGATCGATTCTGAGAGGATTCTTCTCAACCAGTTTTCAACTCTTGATTTTGCCCTGATTTACTTAGTGCGAATTAATTCTGATTTAATTCAGAATTTTGGTGGGCTTTGGGCTCATTTCTCTTCATCTCCTTAAAGAATGGGCCTGCAAATAAATTAAGCAATTAATTAAGACAATGCAAAGTTTTATTCTAGAATAAGTATGGAAATATGATACTAAATATGCAACATTAGCGACCAATCACACCCCCATACCTATCTTTTGCTCGTCCTCGAGCAAAACAACTAAACTATACTAAGGATTATTAGACCACTTTCGCAGGTCACGCGATTGCACTGAGCA
The DNA here is from genome assembly GCA_038442645.1 of Agave tequilana. Classification (NCBI taxonomy): domain Eukaryota; kingdom Viridiplantae; phylum Streptophyta; class Magnoliopsida; order Asparagales; family Asparagaceae; genus Agave; species Agave tequilana. The sequence goes on along the minus strand of JAVJIF010002503.1, from coordinate 93,748 downwards.
TGTGCAATAAGCTGTTAAACCTCTAGGTTTCCTCTAGAGGACGAGTTTTGTCTCGTGAGGGTTTTCAGCGGATTACACCCACAAAATCCATAAAGAAAGGAAAATAAAGAGTTAGTATTTTCGAAAAGCATTTTGAAAGAGAAAAATATTTGAAATATAATTGTAAGATCTAAGCAATCTATAAGTTATAGGAAAACTGAATTTTTCATTCCTAAACTTAGTCTCTATTCAAAAATTTATTATCAATCAAAGTAAGGAGTCAAATTGTACTTCTCATCTAGTTTATTACTTTACCCTAAGTCATATGCACCTTGTGACTGTGAAACTTTTGACTAAGGTTTCATTAACTCTAACTCTTATGCCTTATTTATTTATATATATATGTGTTTTTTTTTTTTGGTGGTATTATTCCTTAGTTCTATTAGGCTTTCTAATCTGCCCATGTAAAGAGCCTTTAATCGATGACTCCCAAACCAAACGGTCTTAGGGCACCGGTGAGAAAACACCCCAAGGACTTAAGGTCTCGAGCAAACAAGGCCACAAAACTAAGGATTTTATTATATGAACCCCTTTTAGACGTGAATACTTATGCTTTATTAGGCACAAATACCCAGCTTAATCAGAGAATTTTTATATATATATATTTTTTTCAAACTTATCTAATCATCTTTCGCATAAATACTAAGGCTTACTTAGGCCAAAGCACCTAGCTAATCAATAATTAGATTTGTTTATTTCTTTCCTTCTTTTTTTTATAAGGCATAAGAATTTTTGTTTTTAAACCCTAAGTGTGTAAGTGTATGAAGTGTGCATATTTCATCAAGGTAAAGATCAAGACTAAATTACTTTGACAAATTATCTTCCTAACCCTAAAAATCAAACAAATAATCTTATTTTGACCAAGTATAAGAAATCCTAATTTTGATTTTCCTATTCCTTAAAATTGACTCACTTTCTTACAAAAAATATGTCAAATATTATTTCTATTTTCAAAAAGTTTTTAAAAGCAAAGAAAATGTAATTTTTTTTAATAAAAGAAAAAACCTAAGTTATGTTAGAACCCTCCCCCACACCTATCTCATGCATTGTCCTCAATGTATGAATTAATGCATAGATGCATGAAAAAGACGAAAGGGAAGAAAAATGTTACCTTAAGGTGGTGGTTCCGGTGGTGGTCTGATTGGTCTACGAAATGCGGCCCAATCGACTTTTCGTTGGGTTCGGAGGAACCCACCAGAAATTTCACTAATATAACCCATTAAAATTGTGTATCCATGAAGGATTTTTATTAAGTATTTGACCCTATCTAATTTCCAAATTCCATACTTGATTTCGGAGTCAAATTTGTCAACCACCTTGTCCCAAAATGGAGTATGAAATGATAGAACGGTTGACTTGGACTCAGGAAGTATAGGAACTAATACCGACTCAGGAAGGTGACTTAAGTCAAGTAAAGGTTCAGGAGTCGAGACTGGTTCAAGAAGTGTGTCCAAGTCAAGAAGTTAAAACTCAAGTCCACATTGATTTTCCAACAATGGAATGTGACTTAATATTGGTGATTCAAGTTTAGGAATAATAGGTGGGGGAATCAAAACTGACTCTAAAATATTACTCAAGTTTGGTAACAAAATAGGAGTCAATATTGATTCAGAAAGTTGAACTGGATCACAGATTTGAAAATCTAGGTCACATATCTTATTGAGTTCAATATCAAAAAAATGAGAACTTGCCAATTTGTCAATAGGATTTTCAAAAGTGTAAAATTGGTCAAGTTCAATATGATCATCAAAAATGCGTGATTCAATTTCATGATGAATTAGCATAGGATCCAATGTTGACTCGGGGAAAAGATTAAAATCAGGTGAAGATACCAGAGTCATTATTGAATCAGGAAGTAAAATTGAATCCCTAAGTTGGGGTTCATGATCATATTCATTTTCAAGTTCGATTTCAGGCAAGGGATAACTTGCCAAACTATCAATATTATTTGGAGTTTGGGCAAGTTCAAATGACTGTTCTGAAATGGAACCTTGATTTTCAAAACTACATGACTCTTCGGCTCTAACAGAATAGTTAGTGACATCAGAACTGGTCAAACGGTGAGAACGTAGAGATTCGATCATCATATCTATGTCACAATTTCGAGCATTTTGAGCATGAGTCATGGCTTCAAGCATCTTTTCATAGTTGATGGATTCATTATTTTGATGAAAAGATGAAGTATTGTCTTGGAAGTGGTAGTGAAATTGTGAGTCCATCAGATTTTATGATTGTTGTTTGGACTCACGCATACTCCTTTCCAAAATTGATGGTTTTCTATTTTGGACTGGTGGAACTGAGTATGACTCTTGGGGATATTGTGGACTAGGTGGATAAGGGGGACAAGTTGGTTGAAAATTATGCTCAGGGGAGGTGAATCCCCACTGACTCGGTAAAGAGTTGAAATTATTATGGAAATTATAGTTATTAGATTGGGGGTATGGGTTATATTGATTCGGATAAGACCAATCCGGCACACTAGGTTGGTTAAAGTTATGATATGCCAGGTTGGTAATATCTGAAAATGAAGTCGGTGTGTAATATGGATTATTATTGAAGTTGAAAAAATTATTATAAGCCATATCACACAATGGAATACAAACAAAAAGAAAGACAAACAAATAGCAAACAACAAAGAAAAAATTCTAACCTAAGTTAGGGTAGACCTATGACGTAGACGACTCCTAACTGGTTAGACCGTCCACGGGAGGTATAATGTAGATTTTGACCACAAGCTAATCAGTCAGGTCAGGGTAAGATTGGTGGGAGGTTTTCCGTCAAAGACGTTCCTTAATTAAATAACCACCAACATTCGAGCTTTCGGCCCTTAATCCCTTTCCTAGACACTGATTTGACAGGAGTCAAATTCCAACACCTTTCCCCCTTAGGATAATCTCCTAATTGAGTCCGAGATGTCCCTAGGGCCAACGTCTACTCATTTTAGTTAGGCTCGGGTTAGTGAGTGCTTGGAATCTGATTTTTGGGCTAAGGAAGGGTGATTAAATCCCCACCTTATCTTGTTAATGGGTAATGCCCTTAAAATCAATTTGTGCAAGTGTACAAGATAAATAAGATTCACTCAAAGTGATATAAATCAACCAAGAAGTGAGTCCTATGCTAAATGCAATGCATACGTACCTTGCTCCAGCACTCTTCAACAGTAAAAATAAATAAATTGAAAAGACACGTGCCTAAAATGCAAACGTCTAATCATTTTTTTATCTTTTCAACAAATATTTTACTGTTGATTATTAGCAGGCTTATGTGATAGCATATAAGAAAAAGTAAAGTTGCAGAAAACTATAATTTGCAAAGCAAGCAGCCCTGCAAAAATAACGCTAGTAGTCCACTCCTTTTTGCCGCGGATCCGCGACTTTGGCCGCAAAAATGCGGCAAAGCAAAGGGTACTTGGTCTCTGCTTTCTAGAGCAGAGGCCCAAGGCCACTTATATGTTACTGCAACTTTAATTTCCTGTTTTGCTTGCCCTTAACCTGCAACAGAGAAGAAAATTCGTTTAGTTCTAAAAAAATTTCAAAAAAAATCAGATTTCAATAAAAACGTTACCCTCCCCGGCAACGGCGCCAAAATTTGATTGAGGCAAAACTTGCACACAAAATACGAAATTTCAAAACTTTTAATAAAAATGTGCAAGTGCTCAATTCTTACCGCTATAGCAAGTGGCTATGCGGGTCGTGATCCACAAGGAGGGTTTTGCGATAGAAGCGTTTACGTTTTTTGTATTGAAATCTTTATGAAAACCAAACGAGAGTTCTTCTCTGTTTTTAAGTTAAAAAAAATGGAAAAGAATAGTTAAAGTTAGAAGAAAATGAGAGATGAAGAAGGTGGAAAAAATCAAAAATGGCGAAAGCGACTATGTACAAATGATTATTTACAAGGAAGTGAAAAGGAGTTGTGTTGGTGATTTAATTTACAGAAATGAAAGAAAAGAAAGAAGAGGAAGAAATACTTACCTAGATTGATCGATGACTTACCTGAAAACCTTTGCATGTTCTATCTTTGTTTAGGAGGTATTCAACGCATAGATCATAAGCCCGAGCTCAGTCCCCGTTCGCATTATATCATCAAGTCTCGCACAAGCATGAAGTGATACGTCTTGAGGAGAAGAACGTCTTCATGAACCATCGTTATACTTATGCTTTGGAATTCACTTGTAAACTCAACAAAAACAAATGAGGTAAAGTAGAAAGAGGAAGAAGAAAGCAAAAGAAAAGGAAAGTAAAGATACGAACATAAACAAATGCTTACCTTTATTGCTTGAAACAATGGAAGAAAGGAGGAGGGTACATCGGTGTCACTCTCAACATATACCTCTCTCTCTTACTTACATGAATCATCATCTAACCTAAGCTTACATACAAGTTACATAAAAAGAAAAGAAACACCTAAACTAAGAAATGGAAAACTTGGCTAAATTCTATCTCTGCATGATCATCCATTTTCAGCACAAAGACTGGCCTTTTATAGGCAAAACCCTAACCATCAGGATCCCAGGGAGATCGGGGGAGCAAACGCTCCCCCTAACTCCCCAACCTTGCCGCGGAAACGCGGCCGGTGTGGCCACCTGGCCACACCCTGTTGGTGAGTTGCCCTGGTTTCGCCCTCTGACTTTATCTGAAGTTGGTTTTTCAGTTTGAGTCCCGGATTCTGACGAAATGGCTTTGGATTCTTGGCTTTAACCGATCGATTTGGAGAGGATTCTTCTCAACCGGTTTTCAACCTCTTGATTTTGCCCTGATTTACTAAGTGCGAATTAATTCTGATTTAATTCAGAATTTTGGTGGGCTTTGAGCTCATTTCTCTTCATCTCCTTAAAGAATGGGCCTGCAAATAAATTAAGCAATTAATTAAGACAATGCAAAGTTTTATTCTAGAATAAGTATGGAAATATGATACCTAATATTCAACATTAGCGACCAATCACACTATCTTTGTACTCCTCTAAACTCTACATTTCTCCTATAAATACCTACAATCTCAAAGGCAAAAGTGGAGGATAAAGCAGAGATAGATTTTAGGCCAGTTTTTCATTCTTTTTAGTATAGGTTTTTATTTTTATTTAATGTATTTTTTATTTCTTTGCAAGCATAGGTTAGACTGAGATTCATGTAAGTAAAAGAGAGAGACTTATGTTGAGAGTGACACCGATGTAACCTCCTCTTTTTTTTTATAATTTCTACAAGCAATCAAAGGTAACATCTTTAAGCTTTTCTTTGTTTATATGTTCTTCTTTTTTCTACTTTTCCTCTTTTAGTTTTGATGAATCTCCAAGTGAATCTAGAAGCATCAGTATAGCCACGTTTGTGTGAGTGCTACTGATATTTCATGATGATGTTCTCCTCCTCAAGATTCCGTAACATTTCATTCTTATTCGTCTTGATGATGTAATGTGAATGGGGACTGAGCTCAATCTTATGGGTTATGCGTTGATCGCCTCTGAAGTAAGGTAAAACATGTCAGGTTTTCAGGTAAGTCATCAAACAGAGGAGGTAAGTTTTTCTTTTAGGTTTTCTTTATTTTCATTTAACTTTTAGTTAATCACCTACACCATAATCTCCCAACTCTTTCATCACTCTTTTTAATTTCTTTGTATAAACTCATGTTTGATTTTCTCCACCTTCTCAATCTACCACTTTTTCCTAACTTAACTTTAACTGCTTTTTCTTTTCTTTTAAAGAACTAAAAGAAGACTTTTAACCATACTTTGTAGCATAAAAGAGAACTTACTAAAAAGCTTCCATTGCTAGTCCCTCCTTGTGGATAACGACCCGCATAGCCACTTACTATAGCGATAAAATTGAGTACTTGCATATTCTATTTTTAAAGTTCTGAAATTCTGTAGTCTTATGTGCAGGTTCCAACTCAATCAAATTTTGGCTCGATTGCCTGGGAGGGACGATAAGTAACTCTTTTTAAGTTTACATTTTTCGTTTACCTTCTTCTTTGTTCTTGGCGTACACGTTTAACAACAAGGAAATTTTTTTTGCTACGATGGACATATAAGTGGCCCTGGACTTTGCTCAAGAAAGCAGAGCCCAGAAGCCCTCAGATTTGCTACATTCCAGTGGTAATCTGAGTGAACTACTAACCTGTATTTTTGCAGGTTGGCTGAATTACAAAACTGAAATTTTATGGCTATTTATTTCCTTATTTGTTTCATTGTATATACTTTCTAACCTCAATAGTAAAATTATGCTTGTTAAAGGCTAAAAATGGTTTAGACTTTGCATTTAGGCACGTGTCTAATTTGTTTACATTTTATATTACTGTTGAAGAGTGCTGGAGCAAAAGGTACGTATACATAGCATATAGTTTAGGAAACATTCTTGAGTGATTATTTGCTTGTTGAATGTTACTTTTCTATATCCTGCACACTTTGCACAATAAACAAGATAAGATAGGAAGTCATTACCCTCCCTTAGCCCACAAACAATCTCCTCACTCACTAACTCAAGCCTAACTAAAATTGAGTAAATGTTGGCCCCAGGAACATCTTGGACTCAATAGGAGGCTGACCTAAGGGGGAAGTTTATTTGAATTTGACTCTTGCCAAATCGGTATCTAAGGTTGGGGATTGAGGGGCGAAACCCTGAAGGTTGGTGGTTTGGCATAATTAGGCCCATTGCTTAGGCATGGATACCTCCCACCGATCTTGCCCCTACCTGGTCGATTAACTTGTGGTCAGATTCCACAATATACCCCTATGGACAGTCTAACCAATTAGGAGTCGTCCAGTCTAAGGTCTACCCTAACTTAGGTTAGGTTTTTTTTCTTTTTGTTTGTTTGCTTATTTTTCTTTGTTTGTATTTGACAATTTCTTGTATGATATGGCTTATAACAACAATTTTCAATTTTAATGGTAATCCATATTACACCCCAACCTCTTTTTTGGATATTATCAACCCAGCATATCATAACTTTAACTAACCTAGTGTGCCGGATTGGTCTTTTCTGATTCAATACAACCCATGCTCCCAATCTTATGACTATAATTTTTAAAACAATTCTAACTCTTCACAAAGTTAATGGGGATTCACCTCCTCCGAGTTCAATTTTTAACCAACTTGTCCTCCTTATACATCTTGTCCACAATTTTCACAATATTCATTCCCCGATTTTGCTTCCTATACTCCTTTTTCAGACCAACCCATTGAAGAAAAATCCGAGCTAGAAAAGAATATAGAAGCCATGCAGGAGGCCGAACGAAAATTTTAGGCCTCCCTAATTTCACAACATTTCCAAGATTCATACTCAGTTTCACCAGTTCAAAATAGAAAACCATCAATCTTGAAAATGAGTATATGCGAATCCAAGCAATAATCACAATATCTGATAACTCACGATTTCACCACAAATTCTAAATAAAACTTCATCTTTTCAAGTCCAATCGCAACAAAACAATGAACTAATCGACTATGAAAAGCTGCTTGAAGCCATGACTCAGGATCAAATCACTCATAATCATGACATAGATATAATGGTCAAAACTCGCCATTCTCACCCTTTGACCATTCCTGATGTCGCTAACCATTCTGTTAGAGCCAAAGAATCATGTTATATTGAAAAACAAAATTCTATTTCAGCACACCCATTTGAATTTGCCCAAACTCCAAATTTTGAAAACCACATTACATTTTAGCATGTTATCCCTTTCCTGAAATTGAACTTAAGAATAAATATGATCTTGAACCTCAACTTTGTAATTTAATTCTACTTCCTGATTCAATAATGACTCCGATGTCTTCACCTGATTTCAATCCTTCTCCAGAGTCTATAGTGGATCCTGTGCATGTCCATTGGAAAGTTGAATCACCAATCTTTTATGATCATCATATTGAACTTGCCCAATTTCATACTTTTGAAAGTCCTATTGACAAATTGGCAAGTTCTCTTTTTTACGAAATTGATCTCAATGAGGAATGTGACCTTGAGTCTCAAATTTGTGATCCAGTTCAAATTTCTGAATCAATATTGACTTCTATTTTGCTACCTGATTTGAGCAATATTTTAGAGTTAGTTTTGATTCTCATACCTGTCATTCTTGAACTTGAATCACCAATCTTAGAAAATCACATTCCATTGTGAGAAAATGAATGTGAACTTGAGTTTCAACTTCTTGATTTGGACCCACTTCCTGAACAAATTTTGACTCTTGAACCTGCACTTGACTTCAGTCATTTTCCTAAATCGATTGTAGTTCATGCTCTTCCTAATTCCAGATCAATCATTCCATCTTTTCATACTCTATTTTGGGACAGAGGTGTTGATAATAATGACTATGAAATTAGTTTGAAAATTTGAAAATTAGATGGAGTAAAATTCTTAATAAAAATCGTTCATATATACATCATTTTAGTGGATTATATTAGAGAGGTATCTGGTGGGTTCCTCAAAACTCCACGCAAATTAGATTGGGACGCATTTCGTGGACCAATTAGATCACCACCAGAATCACCACCTTAAGATAATATTTTTCTTCCCTTTCTTCTTTTCATGCATCTATGCATTAACTTATATATTGAGGACAATGCATGAGATAGGTGTGAAGGATTCTAACATAACTTAGGTTTTTCTTTTATTATTAAAAAATTTATTAACATTTTTTTACTTTTAAAAAAACTTTTTGAAAATAGAAACAATATTTTGACATATTTTTTGTAAAAAATTAGGTCAATTTTAAGGAATAAGAGAATCATAATTAGGATTTCTTATACTTGGTCAAAATAAGATTATTTGTTTGATTTTCAAGGTTAGGAAGAAATTTAAAAAGTAATTTAGTCATTTTTACCTTGATGATATATGCATGCTTTATACACTTACACACTTACACACTTAGCGTTCAAAAACAAAGATTCTTATGCCTTATTAAAAAAAAGTAAAAGAAAAAGAAAAGAAATATATATGTGTATGTGTGTGTCTACTAATTAAGCTGGGTATTTGTGCCTCATAAAGCATAAAGTATTCATATGCCTAAAAGCGGTTCATGTAATAAAATTCTTAGTTTTGTGACCTTATTTGCTCGAGTTCTTAAGTCCTTGGGGTATTTTCTCACCTGGTGCCCTAAGATCATTTGGTTTGGAAATCACCGATTAAAGGCTCGTTACATGGGCAGATTAGAAAGCCTAATATAACTAGGGAATAATACCACCAAAAATAAAAAAATAAATAAATAAGGTATAAGAGTTAGAGTTAAATAACCCTTAGTCAAAATTTCACAGTCATGAAGGTGCATATGACTTAGGGTAAAGTAATAGATTAGATGAGAAGTACAATTTAACTCCTTACTTTGATTAATAATAAATTTTTGAATAGAGACTAAGTTTAAGAATGAAAAATTCAGTTTTTTTATAACTTATAGATTACTTGAACTCTTACAACAATACTTCAAATATTTTTCTCTTTCAAAATGTGTTTTCAAAATACTAACACTTTATTTCTCTTTCTTTATAGATTTTGTGGGTGTAATTCACTGAAAACCCTCATGAGATAAAACTCGTCCTCTAGGGGAATCCTAGAGGTTTAACGGCTTGTTTGCATATGCTCAGTGCAGTTGCGTAACCTGCGAAAGTGGTCTAATAATCTTTGTTTAGTTTTATTATTTTGCTCGAGGATGAGCAAAAAATAGGTGTGGGGGTATATGATCGTACACATATTTTGCATTCTTTTTATTACACTCCTACATTTATCGTGTAATAAATCTGCTAATTTCCTTGTCTTAAGTGTCTATTTTGCAGAAGATAATCATGAAGAAAAGAGGATTAAACCAAATAAATACCAATTAAAATCAGATTTAACTGGATCTATTGGTTAGCTGAGGATGATTTCAGATTTAGTTAGAACAATCAAGGATTAGAGCAAATATTCAGCTGAAGATCAGAACAAATCAGAAAGATAACACCAAATGAAAACCAATAAAATTTAGATTTCTATAAATCAATTTTGGTTATCTAAAGATTAACTAAGGATAACGTCAAATAAGAGTCCAAATTCAAAATCCAAATGGATAAATGAATAGAGAGAAGATCAACGGATGAGATGAAGCAATTTTGACTCAGATTCTGACTGGATACATTTTAGTATTTGAATCATAACTTTCGCTACTAGAACTTAAATCTAATAATTCAAGATAATCCAGAAAGAATACTTAAAGGGCTACAACTCTTAAGTTGATCACTATTTCTAATTCTGTAATTTGATAATTTATATTCAGATATTAACATGCCAATAAGTTGCAGATTAGAACTGAATATCCACATCAAATCAAGTTTGGAGATAAGGGGAGGATTCAAATTTAGAAATATCCAACTTCCTCTATCTTCGTACTCCTCTAACATCTACATTTCTCCTATAAATACCTGCAATCTCAAAGGCAAAAGTGGAGGATGAAGCAGAGATAGATTTTAGGCCAATTTTTCATTCTTTTTAGTATAGGTTTTTATTTTATGTTATGTACTTTTTATTTCTTTATAAGCATAGGTTAGACTGAGATTCATGTAAATAAGAGAGAGAGACTTATGTTGAGAGTGACGCCTATATAACCTCCTTTTTTTTTATAGTTTCTACGAGCAATCAAAGGTAACATCTTTAAGCTTTTCTTTGTTTATATGTTCTTCTTTTTTCTACTTTTTCTCTTTTGGTTTTGATGAATGTCCAAGTGAATCTAGAAGTATCAGTATAGCTATGTTTGTGTCAGTGTCACCGATATTTCATAATGATGTTCTCCTCCTCAAGATTCCGTATCATTTCATTCTTATTCATCTTGATGATGTAATGTGAATGGGGACTGAGCTCGATCTCATGGGTTATGCATTGATCACCTCCAAAGCAAGGTAAAACATGCCAGGTTTTCAGGTAAGTCATCAATCAGAGGAGGTAAGTTTTTCTTTTAGGTTTTCTGATTGGTCGCTAATGTTGCATATTTAATATCATATGTCCATACTTATTATAGAATAAAAGCCTGCATTGTCCTAATTAATTGTTTAATTTATTTGCAGGCCCAATCTTTAAGGAGATGAAGAGAAATGAGCCCAAAGCCCACCAAAATTCTGAATTAAATCAGAATTAATTCGCACTCAGTAAATCAGGGCAAAATCAAGAGGTTGAAAACCGTTGAGAAGAATCCTCTCAGAATCGATCGGTTAAAGCCAAGAATCCAATGCCATTTCGTCAGAATCCTGGACCCAAACGAAAAAAACCAACTGAAGATAAATGCAGAAGGACATCCCAAATAGACCCACCAACAGGGTGTGGCCATCTGGCCACACCCTGGCCGCGGAAACGCGGCCCAAGCCGCGTTTCCGCGGCTTTGTTGGGGAGACCTCCCCGGGATCCTCCTTACTGGGTTTATGCCTATAAAAGGCCAGTATCTGCGCTGAAAAGTGGACGACCATGCAGAGATAGGACTTAGCCAAGTTTTTCATTTCTTAGTTTAGGTTTTTTTTTCTTTTCAAGTAAATTGTATGTAGGCTTAGGTTAGATGATGATTCATGTAAGTAAGAGAGAGAGGCTGATGTTGAGAGTGACACCGATGTACCCTCCTCCTTTCTTCCATTGTTTCAGTAAGTAATAAAGGTAAATGCTTTGTTTTTATGTTCTGCTTTACTTTACTTTTCTTTTGCTTTCTTCTTCCTCCTTCTACTTTACCTCGTTTGTTTTTGTTGAGTTTACAAGTGAATTCCAAAGCACAAGTATAACGATGTTATGTGAGTGCCAACGATAGTTCATGAAGACGTTCTCCTCCTCAAGACGTATCACTTCATGCTTGTGCTAGACTTGATGATATAATGCGAACGGGGACTGAGCTCGGGCTTATGATCTATGCGTTGAACGCCTCCTAAACAAAGGTAGAACATGCAAAGGTTTTCAGGTAAGTCATCAATCAATCTAGGTAAGTATTTCTTCAACCTTCTTTCTTTTCTTTTATTTCTTTAGCATAGATCGCAATCACGATTTCTTTCACCACATCTTCCAAATCGTTTTCACTCTTTTTTCCAATTCATTTGTATATAGTCATTCTCCGGTTTTCTCCACCTTCTTCATCTATCGCTTTCTTTTTAACTTTAACCTTTAACATAACTCTTTCATTTTATTTCTTTAAAACAGAGAAGAACTTTCGCTTTTGTGTTCATAACGATTTCAATACAAGAACGTAAACACTTCTATCGCAAAACCCTCCTTGTGGATCACGACCCGCATAGCCACTTGCTATCGCGGAAGAATTGAGCACTTGCACATCTTCATCCTAAATCTGAAATTCTTTATTTTTATGTGCAGGTTTAGCCTCAATCAAATTTTTGGCGCCGTTGCCGGGGAGGGTAACGTTTTTATTGAAATCTGATTTTTTCTGAAAATTTTTTAGAACTAAACGAATTTTCTTCTCTGTTGCAGGTTAAGGGCAAGCAAAGCAGGAAATTAAAGTTGCAGTAACATATAAGTGGCCTTGGGCCTCTACTCTAGAAAGCAGAGACCAAGTGCCCTCTACTTTGCCCCGGATCTGCGGCCAAAGCCGCGAAAACGTGGCAAAAAGGAGTGGACTACTAACTGTCTTTTTGCAGGACTGCTTGCTTTGTAAATTGTAGTTTTCTGCAACTTTACTTTTTCTTATATGCCATCACATAAGCCTGCTAATAATCAACAGTAAAACATTTGTTGAAAGATAAAAAAATTGATTAGACGTTTGCATTTTAGGCCCGTGTCTTTTCAATTCATTTATTTTTACTGTTGAAGAGTGCTGGAGCAAGGTACCTATGCATTGAATGTAGAATAGGACTCATCTCTGGTTGATTTTCATTGCTTTGAGTGAATCCTATTTACATATCTTGTACACTTGCACAAATTGATTCTAAGGGCACCACCCATTAACAAGATAAGGTGGGGATTTAATCACCCTTCCTTAACCCAAAAATCAGATTCCAAGCACTCACTAACCCAAGCCTAACTAAAAATGAGTAGACGTTGGCCCTAGGACATCTCGGACTCAATTAGGAGATTATTCTAAGGGGGAAAGGTGTTGGAATTTGACTCTTGCCAAATCAGTGTCTAGGAAAGGGATTAAGGGCCGAAAGACCGAAGGTTGGTGGTTATTTAATTAAGGAACGTCTTTGACGGAAAACCTCCCACCAACCTTTGCCTGACCTGGCTGATTAGCTTGTGGTCAAGGTCTGCATTGAACCTCCGGTAGACAGTCTAATTAGTTAGGAGTCGTCTAGGTCATAGGTCTACCCTAACTTAGTTAGAATTTTTTTTCCTTTTATTTGTTTGCTTATTTGTTTGTTTTTCTTTCTTTTTGTATTCTATTGTGTGATATGGCTTATAATAATAATTTTTCCAACTTTAATAATAATCCATATTACACATCGAATTATTTTTCGGATATTACCAACCCGGCATATCATAACTTTAACCAACCTAGTGTGCCGGATTGGTCTTATCCGAATGAATATAACCCATGCCCCCCATCGTATGACTATAATTTCCAGAATGATTTCAACTCTTCACAGAGTCAGTGGGGATTCACCTCCCCTGAGCATAATTATCAACCAACTTGTCCTCCTTCTCCACCTAGTCCACAATATTTTCAAGATTCATACTCAGTTCCACCCGTCCAGAATAGAAAACCATCAATTTTGGAAATGAGTATGCGTGAGTCCAAACACAAATCCCAAAATCTAATGGACTCACAATTTCACTATCACTTCCAAGACAATTCTTCATCTTTTCATCAAATAATGAATCTATCAATTATGAAAAGAAGCTTGAAGCCATGACTCAGGCTCAAAACACTCGTAATCGTGACATAGATATGATGGTCGAATCTCTACATTCTCACCATTGGACCAGTTCTGATGTCACTAACCATTCTGTTAGAGCCAAAGAGTCCTGTAGTTTTGGAAATCAAGATTCCATTTTAGAACAACCATTTGAACTTGCCCAAACTCCAAATTTTGAAAAAGATATTGACAGTTTAGCAAGTTATCCTTTTCCTGAAATAGAACTTGAAAATGAATATGATCCTGAAGCCCAACTGAGTGATTCAATTCTACTCCCTGATTCGATTATGACTCCGGTATCTTCACCTGATTTCAATCTTTTCCCCGAGTCAACGTTGGATCCTATGTCTATTCATCATGAAATTGAACCCCCCATCTTTCAGGATCATATTGAACTTGACCAATTATACGATTTTGAAAATCCTATTGACAAATTGTCAAGTTCTCAATTTTTTGATATTGAACTCAATGAGATATGTGACCTAGATTCTCGAATCTGTGATCCAGTTCAACTTTCTGAATCGATATTGACTCCTGTTTTGTTACCAAACTTGAGTAATATTTTAGAGTCAGTTTTGATTCCTCCACCTATCATTCCTGAACTGGAATCACCCATATTAGGTCACATCCCATTGTTAGAAAATACATGTGGACTTGAGTTTCAACTTCTTGACTTGGACCCGCTTCTTGAACCAATTTCGACTCCTGAACCTTTAATTAACTTAAGTCACCTTCCTGAGTCGGTATTAGTTCCTATCCTTCCTGAGTCCAAGTCAATCGTTTTATCATTTCATACTCCATTCTGGGACGAGGTGGTTGACAAATTTGACTCCGAAATTAGTTATAGAATTCGGAAATTAGATGGGGTTAAATTTTTAATAAAAATTCTTCATGGATTTATCTTTTTAATGGGTTATATTAAAGATATTTCTGGTGGGTTCCTCCGAGACCCAAGAAAAGTTGATTGGGCCACGTTTCGTGGACCAATCAGACCACCACCGGAACCACCACCTTAAGGTAACATTTTCCTTCCCTTTCTTCTTTTTCATGCATCTATGCATTAATTCATACATTGAGGACAATGCATGAGTTAGGTGTGGGGGAGGGCCTAACATAACTTTTCTTATTGTTTTAAAAAAACAAAAAAAAATTTTAACATTTTTCTTTACTTTTAAAACTTTTTGAAAATAGAAATAATATTTTGACATATTTTTTGTAAGAAATTAAGTTAATTTTAAGGAATAGGAAATCCAAATTAGGATTTCTTATACTTGGTCAAAATAAGATTATTTGTTTGATTTTTAGGTTTAGGAAGAAAATTTGTCAAAGTAATTTAGTCTTGATCTTTACCTTGATGAAATATGCACACTTCATACACTTACACACTTAGGGTTCAAAAATAAAGATTCTTATGCCTTATATAAAAAAAAAAAAGATAACCAAATCTAATTATTGATTAGCTAGGTGCTTTGGCCTAAGCAAGCCTTAGTATTTATGCGAAAGATGATTAGATAAGTTTGAGAAAAAATATATATGAAAATCCCCTGATTAAGCTGGGTATTTGTGCCTAATAAAGCATAAGTATTAACGCCTAAAAGGGATCCATATAATAAAATCCTTAGTTTTGTGGCCTTATTTGCTCGAGTCCTTAAGCCCTTGGGGTGTTTTCTCACCCGGTGCCCTAAGACCGTTTGGTTTGGGAGTCATCGATTAAAGGCTCATTACATGAGCAGATTAGAAAGCCTAATAGAACTAATGAATAATACCACCAAAAAGAATATATATATATATATATATATATATATATATATATATATATATATATATATATATATATATATATATAAAAATAAGGCATAAGAGTTAGAGTTAATGAACCCTTAGTCAAAATTTTCACAGTCACAAGGTGCATATGACTTAGGATAAAGTAATAGACTAGATGAGAAGTACAATTTGACTCCTTACTTTGATTGATAACAAATTTTGAATAGAGACTAAGTTTAGGAATGAAAAATTCAGTCTTCCTATAACTTATAGATTGCTTAGATCTTACAATTATATTTCAAATATTTTTCTCTTTCAAAATGCTTTTCGAAAATACTAACTCTTTATTTTCCTTTCTTTATGGATTTTGTGCGTGTAATCCGCTGAAAACCCTCACGAGACAACACTCGTCCTCTAGGGAAAACCTAGAGGTTTAACGGCTTGTTGCACATGCTCAGTGCAATCACGTGACCTGCGAAAGTGGTCTAATAATTCTTAGTATAGTTTAGTTGTTTTGCTCGAGGACGAGCAAAAGATAGGTATGGGGGTGTGATTGGTCGCTAATGTTGTATATTTAATATCATATGTCCATACTTATTATAGAATAAAAGCCTGCATTGTCCTAATTAATTGTTTAATTATTTGCAGGCCCAATCTTTAAGGAGATGAAGAGAAATGAGCCCAAAGCCCACCAAAATTTTGAATTAAATCAGAATTAATTCGCACTCAGTAAATCAGGGCAAAATCAAGAGGTTGAAAACCGGTTGAGAAGAATCCTCTCAGAATCGATCAGTTAAAGCCAAGAATCCAAGGCCATTTCGTCAGAATCCTGGACCCAAACGAAGAAACCAACTGAAGATAAATGCAGAAGGACATCCCAGATAGACCCACCAACAGGGTGTGGCCATCTGGCCATACCCTGGCCGCGGAAACGCGACCCAAGCCGCGTTTCCGCGGCTTTGTTGGGAGTTAGGGGGAGCGTTTGCTCCCCGACCTCCCCGGGATCCTCCTTACTGGGTTTATGCCTATAAAAAGTCAGTATCTGCGCTGAAAAGTGGACGACCATGCAGAGATAGGACTTAGCCAAGTTTTTTATTTCTTAGTTTAGGTTTTTTTTCTTTTCATGTAAATTGTATGTAGGCTTAGGTTAGATGATGATTCATGTAAGTAAGAGAGAGAGGCTGATGTTGAGAGTGACACTGATGTACCCTCCTCCTTTCTTCCATTGTTTCAGTAAGTAATAAAGGTAAATGCTTTGTTTTTATGTTCTGCTTTACTTTACTTTTCTTTTGCTTTCTTCTTCCTCCTTCTACTTTACCTCGTTTGTTTTTGTTGAGTTTACAAGTGAATTCCAAAGCACAAGTACAACAATGTTATGTGAGTGCCAATGATAGTTCATGAAGACGTTCTCCTCCTCAAGACGTATCACTTCATGCTTGTGCTAGACTTGATGATATAATGCGAACGGGGACTGAGCTTTATGATCTATGCGTTGAACGCCTCCTAAACAAAGGTAGAACATGCAAAGGTTTTCAGGTAAGTCATCAATCAATCTAGGTAAGTATTTCTTCAACTTCTTTCTTTCTTTTATTTCTTTAGCGTAGATCACAATCACGATTTCTTTCACCATATCTTCCAAATCGTTTTCACTCTTTTTTCCAATTCATTTGTATATAGTCATTCTCCGGTTTTCTCCACCTTCTTCATCTATCGCTTTCTTTTTAACTTTAACCTTTAACATAACTCTTTCATTTTTATTTCTTTAAAACAGAGAAGAACTTTTGCTTTTGTGTTTATAACGATTTCAATACGAGAACGTAAACGCTTCTATCGCAAAACCCTCCTTGTGGATCACGACCCGCATAGCCACTTGCTATCGCGGAAGAATTGAGCACTTGCACATCTCCATCCTAAATCTGAAATTCTTTATTTTTATGTGCAGGTTTAGCCTCAATCATTTTCTTTCTTTTCATTTAACTTTAGTTTAATCACCTGCACTACAATCTCCCAACTCTTTCATCGCTCTTTTTAATTTCTTTATATAAACTCATTTTCTATTTTCTCCACCTTCTCATCAATCTACCACTTTCTTCCTAACTTAACTTTAACTATTTTTACTTTTCTTTTAAGGAACTAAAAGAAGACCATTAACCATACTTTATAGTATAAAAGAGAACTTACTAAAAAGCTTCCATCGCTAGTCCCTCCTTGTGGATCACGACCCTCATAGCCACTTACTATTGTGATAGAATTCAGTACTTGCACATTCTATTCTTAAAGTTCTGAAATTTTATATTCTTGTGTGCAGGTTCCAACTCAATCAATAGTTTGAGTGGTGCTTAATCGATCAGTGGGGATTCCTAAGTGTTGCATGACTCGGTGGGGCATGATGCTCTACGCAGATGATTGCTAAAATAAAGAAGCAACCAATGAGTTTAAGAATGTACCGTGTAGCTTGTGGCTAACGAGTCGTGTCCACAAGGAGGGATGCGATGGAAGCTTTTCGATGAGTCGTTTTAAAAATAAGGAATTTGTGTTCGTTTTTTAGGAAAAAGAGAATGTAAGGAAAAGAGATGAAAAAGAGAAATTTCAACTTTCAGAAAAGGATTTGGAGAAGGTGATTTGTAAAAAGCTTGAAGAGTTGTGATGTTGGTTTATAATATGAAATCAAATCTGGGCTTACTATCTTCCTACTCAATTGTCATTCTTCTCTTAAAGTATTAAGTCCCTCAAGTTATCATTTGCAAAACTTAAAGTTGCTTGTTCTTTAGAAAGGTTTAAGTAAAGCACATAAGATGCAGAAGGTTTGAGTCCTTTTTCTTCAGGAAAGAGTTGGAGTCGGATATTAAAACATAAAGCGCGAAGAAGCAAGAATGAATTAAAAACGATCCACAAGAAGTTCAAGAAAGAATGGTGAATTCAACTATCCATACCCATCCTCATGTGCCTTCAAGAACACTTTCAAAAAGAAAGGCTTTTAAGGGAGGCATGCATATGAGTCATCGGGACTTTTTTTTTTAAAAGCAGAAGAGAAGAAAGCAAAAGAGAGTCGATAGCTAGCCCAGAAAAAGTGTTTAGTTACTCATGGAAAGCGAAGAAAACAACGACATAATATAAAGCATACCATACTGCAAGTGGAAGAGAAATAGGCCCGACTTTTGTATTGATGTCACTTCAAACTTCAAGTACAAGCTCTCAGTCCTCTCTCTCACAAGTTTTTGAAGCTGGATTAAAAGTTAAAAAGCAAGATTACAACTTTCTTTCTAGCTAACAATGAACCTAGATCCTAAGAAAATAAAAGCAAAATTTAATCCTAGTCTTCGCTGCCTTTTTCTCTGCTGAAAGAGGTATTTATAGCCAAAAACCCACGAATCAGGATCCCGGGAACGTTGGGGGAGCAAACGCTCCCCCAACTGAATTGGTTAGGCCGCGAAAACGCGGCTTGGGCCGCATTTCCGCGGCCCTGGTGTGGCCAGGTGGCCACACCAAGAGGGGGCTGGTTCCTGGTTTCCTGTTTAGCTTGCATCTCCTGCTGATTTTCTTGTTGCTGCTTCAACCGATGACTGAATCAGCTTTTTGATTTTCTGGCTTTGATTCCTCGATTCAAGGAGGATTTTTCTCACCCCTTGATATGCCAAGATATAGCCTAGACTTCTTCACTTCGAATTTATTCTGAATTAATTCAGAATAACGTGGGCTTTTGGGCTTGTTCCTCATTTATTTCCTTGAGCATTTGGGCCTACATTTAGCAAAGAAAAAAGACACTTATTAATATCATTTATTAGTAAACAAGTGTGGCAACGTGACAACATAAATGCAATGTATGTGACAAATCACACCCCCACACTTATCTTTTGCTCGCCCTCGAGCAAAACATCATACTAACTAGAATCAATTATTAGACCACTTTCGCAGGTCACTCGATTGCACTGAGCATGTGCAACAAGCCGTTAAACCTCTAGGTCACCCCTAGAGGACGAGTTTTGTCTCGTGAGGGTTTTCAGCGGATTACACCCACAAAATCCAAAAAAAGGAAGAGAAAATGTTTGTATTTTCGAAAAGCTTTTTTTTTTTATTTTGAAGGAGAAAATATTTGAAGTATATTTGTGAGATCTTAAGTAATCTATAAGTTATAGGAATATCAAATTTTTCATTCCTAAGCTTAGTCTCCATTCAAAAACATGTCATCAATTAAAGTAAGGAGTCAATTTGTACTTCTCATCTAGTCTATTAATTTACCCTGATTCGTATGCACCATCGTGACTGTGAAGTTTATTAGGGGTTCTTCAACATTGACTCCTATGCCTCATATTTATTTATTTATTATTATTTTTTTTGTGAACTTTTATTCCTCAATTTCATTAGGCTTTCTAATCTGCCCATGTAACGAGCTTTCAGTCGGTGACACCCAAACCGGACGGTTTTAGGGCACCAGGTGAGAAAACACCCCTAAGGACCTAAACACCCGAGCAGATAAGGCCACGAAACCAAGGTTTTTATTTATACTATGTAACCCTTTTAGGCGTGAATACTTATGCTTCATGAGGCATAAATACCCAGCTTAATCAGAGGATACACATTATTTATACGAGGTACCCCTTTTAGGCGTGAATATTTATGCTTCATGAGGCATAAATACCCAGCTTAATCAGAGAATACCCCTTTTTTTTAACTTGTCTAATTATCTTTTGCATAAATACTAAGGCTTGCTTAGGCCAAAGCACCTAGCTACTCAATAATTAGACTTTTTTTTATTTTATATATAAGGCATAAGAGTCTCTGTTTTCAAACCCTAAGTGTGTAAGTATATTTTGTGCATATGTCATTAAGGTAAATATCAAGACTAAATTACTTTCCCAAATTTCTTCCTGACCCTAAAAATCAAACAAGTTATTTTATTTCGACCAAGTGTAAGAAATCCTAATTATGATTCTCCTATTCCTTAAATTGACTTAAATTCTTACAAAAATATATCAAAATATTGTCTACCCTTTTCAAAAATTTTTTTTTTTTAATCAGCCATGTCAGCCATGTTAGAACCCTCCCCCACACTTATCTCATGCATTGTCCCCAATGAATGAAAGAAATGTATAAGTGCATGAAATAAAATGGAAAGGAGGAAAGTTACCGATACACTGGGTCAAAAAGACCCATTACCGTTTCATCTACCGGCACCGATTCCAAGAAAGGTTTAAGGCGTTGACCATTTACCTTAAAGTCATTTCCATTCTTGGGGTCACTGATCTCAACTGCGCCGTGTGAAAACACGGTCTTTACAACGAATGGCCCAGTCCATCGTGATTTCAATTTTCTTGGGAAAAGATGAAGCCTAGAATTGTAGAGTAAGACTTTTTGACCAGGGACAAAGGTTTTTCTTATGATGTGCTTGTCATGAAAAATCTTCACTCTATCTTTAGTGATCCTAGCATTTTCATAGGCCTCATTTCTCAATTCCTCCAATTCGGAAATTTGTAATTTCCGAAGGTCACCGGCCTTAGTCAAATCGAAATTCAACTGCTTGATTGCCCATAAGGCTCGGTGCTCTAACTCAACGGGCAAGTGACAAGGTT
Organism: Agave tequilana; assembly: GCA_038442645.1. Classification (NCBI taxonomy): domain Eukaryota; kingdom Viridiplantae; phylum Streptophyta; class Magnoliopsida; order Asparagales; family Asparagaceae; genus Agave; species Agave tequilana. Next base: position 72,588 of record JAVJIF010002503.1, on the reverse strand, counting down.
TGTCATAGACTAACCTATAGGGAGACAATCCTAAAATCGTCTTGAAAGCGGTCCTGTAGGCCCATAGAGCATCTACAAGTTTTAAGGACCAATCTTTTCGGTTTTGGTTCACAGTTTTCTCCAATATAAGTTTGACTTGTCTATTTGAAACCTCAACTTGCCCACTGGTTTGTGGATGATATGGTGTGGACAACTTGTGAGTTATGGCATACTTTCGCATAAGGGCTTCAAAAGATCTATTGCAAAAGTGGGTGCCATTATCACTGATGATAGTACGAGGGGTTCCGAAGCGTGAAAAAATGTTCTCTCTCAAAAACTTCATGACAACTTTGTTATCATTAGTTTTACAAGGAATGGCTTCTACCCACTTGGACACGTAGTCCACAGCAACCAATATGTATTGGTTCCCAAATGAGTTAGGAAATGGACCCATAAAGTTGATGCCCCAAGCATCAAAGAGTTCTATTTCTAGAATTGGGTTGAGGGGCATCATATTTCGATGTGAGATCCTACCTACCATTTGGCATCTAGGGCACGTCTTGCAATATTCATAGGCATCCTTGAACAGAGTGGGCCAATAAAACCCGCTTTGTAGCACCTTTTCAGCAGTCTTGCGGGGACCAAAGTGTCCACCGCATGCAAGTTCGTGACAAAAGGACAGAACACTCCTAACCTCCTCATCGGGAATGCATCTCCTAATAATTTGGTCGGAACAGTACTTGAAAAGATATGGTTCCTCCCAAAAGAAATACCGGACTTGGGATAAGAACCGGTAAACATCATTTTTGGACCAATGAGATGGAGTTTGGTTTGTGACTAAGTAATTTACTATATCAGCAAACCAAGGTTCCGTAGAGATAGCTAAGAGATGTTCATCAGGAAAATCCTCATTGATGGGTAATTCGTTGCATGGAGAATTGGGAATCCGTGAGAGATGGTCAGCAACGACATTTTCTACACCTTTCTTGTCTCGAATTTCGAGATCAAATTCTTGAAGAAGGAGGATCCAACGAATGAGTCGGGCCTTGGCATCCTTCTTCATCATGAGATACCTAAGTGCAGAATGATCGGTGAAGATGGTAGTTTTGGACCCTAGTAGGTAGGGACGAAACTTCTCTAAGGCAAACACTACTGCCAAGAATTCCTTCTCGGTCGTAGTGTAGTTCAGTTGAGCGTCATTGAGAGTCCTACTAGAGTAGTAGATCACATGCTGCTTGTTATCAATACGTTGTCCTAGGACAGCGCCTATGGCAAAATCAGAAGCATCGCACATAATCTCAAACGGCTTAGACCAATCCGGTGCAGATATGATTGGTGCAGAAATCAGCTCTCTCTTAAGCTTCTCCCAAGAAGTGATGCAGTCAGCATCGAAAGTGAAGGACACATCCTTAGCTAACAGATTAGTCAAGGGCCTAGCAATTTTGCTAAAATCCTTGATAAATCTACGGTAGAAACCAGCGTGTCCTAGGAAGGATCTAATGTCCTTAACGCATTTGGGCATGGGAAGCTTAGCAATAACCTCGATTTTGGCTCTATCCACTTCTATTCCTTTCTTGGATATTTCATGACCCAAGACAATTCCATGTTTCACCATGAAGTGGCATTTCTCCCAGTTTAGTGTCAAATGTTTTTCAGCACAACGTTGGAGGACGAGTTCAAGATGGTGGAGACATTGAGTGTGGAGAAATCATCCATGAAGATTTCTAAGAAGCGCTCTACCATGTCAGACAAAAGACTCAACATGTAACGTTGAAACGTTGCTGGGGCATTGCATAAGCCGAATGGCATTCGACGATAAGCAAATGTCCCAAATGGACAGGTAAACGTGGTCTTTTCTTGATCCTCAGGAGCGATAGGGATCTGGTTATAGCCCGAGTAACCGTCCAAGAAGCAGTAGTACTCGTGACCCGCTAAACGTTCAAGCATCTGATCAATGAAGGGAAGTGGAAAATGGTCCTTACGAGTTGCAGCATTCAGTTTCCTATAGTCAATGCAAACTCGAATCTTCGTGGGAAGTCGAGTTTGAACCAACTCTTTGTTCTCATTTTCTACTACGGTGAAACCAGATTTCTTTGGGACCGCGTGGACAGGACTGACCCATTGGCTATCCGAAATAGGGTAAATTATCCCATTGTCTAAGAGTTTTATGATTTCAGCCTGAACAGCCCCTTGCATAATAGGGTTTAACCTACGCTGCGGGTCTCTCTTGGGTGTGGCGTCGTCATTGAGATGGATGCGGTGTTGAACGATGGTTGGACTTAATCCCTTAATATCAGTCATAGTCCACCCGATGGCTTCCTTATGTTTCCTTAGAATATCTTTCAAATCTTTTTCTTCCCCGTCATTTAAATGAGAGGCAATGATGACGGGAAAGGTCTCTTGTTTGCCTAGATAGGCGTACTTGAGATGCGCAGGAAGGGCTTTCAATTCTAAGGAAGAGGCAGGCTCACTAGAAGGACTAGTCAAATCTGTTGGCTCCATTGTAGGTGAAATTGGGTTTGAAGCCCAATTCACGGTAGAATCTACCACCTGATCGAGATTAAAGTCATCAGACTCTAACTCGAAGTCAATCTCCATTTCTGATTCCAATTCTTCCCCGTGTTCACTTGTCAAGTTCTCAATTTGGTTTACTTCAAAAGTTTGGTCCTCGATGTCACGGGGTTGTTTTCCTAGATGGAAGACATTGACTTCTCTAGTCATGTCTCCAAAGGTTAACCTCATAGACCCATTCCTGCAATTGATGATGGCATTAGCAGTGGCAAGGAATGGTCGACCTAGGATGACCGGAGTTTAAGCCCTACGATTGGAGTTGGACACAGGTTGTGTCTCCAAAACAATGAAATCGACAGGGTATATGAACTCTCCTACCCGAATCAGGACATCGTTAATTTCCCCTTTTGGAACTTTAACAGAACGGTCAGCCAGTTGGATGGTGACTCGAGTTGGACTAAGGTCACCCAACCCGAGTTGTTGATAAACAGAGAATGGGAGCAAGTTGATACTTGCTCCCAAGTCAAGAAGTGCCCGACTAATCTCGGCTTGTCCTATTGTGCAAGCAATGGTAGGGCTACCTGGATCTTTGTACTTGACAGGGATAGGACCCGAAAATAGCTCACTAATATTAGTGGCTAGGAAGACTTTCTTAGGAACATTAGTCTTTCTCTTCTTGGTGCACATGTCCTTAAGAAACTTAGCATAGGAAGGAACTTGTTGGATGGCATCAAGGAGTGGCACATTTATTTTCACTTGGTTAAACATCTCGATTATCTTGTCCATGTGAGGGTTTTGCTTGTTGTTTTTCAGCCTATTCGGAAATGGTACTGTAGGCTGGTGCACCTGGCTGGCTGACTTGTCTTTTTCAGACTCGTCCGAATTGGAAGAAATTGGATTGGATGAGGTGGAAGCTTGATTGTGGTTGTGCTGAATAGGATTGGTGGGTGTTGACACTTGGTTATCAAATTTCTTTCCTGACCTCAATGTATGTACAGCATTACATTGATTGAATGAAGGATCCTCAGCCAGATGAGCTTGTTGGGAATTCCTCGGATTGGTGATTGGCTGACTAGGCAGGGTACCCTTTTGTCTCTCATGTTGTGGGTTGGCCAGTTGACTCATTTGAACTTCTAGCCTCTGAATGGTTTGCATGAGAGAGTCTTGGTTTTTCATATATCTCTCTATGTTTCTCTCAAAGTCAGTCATTCTTCTTTCCAATTGAGGATTCTGTAAGGAGGATTGTGGAGCTTGGTTAGGAAAGTTCTGTTGATAATTTGGAAAGCTTGGTGGATGGTTGGGAGAATTATTATGGAAATTGGAGAAGTTGGGTTGATGATTGGAAGAATTGTTACCATGATGGAAGTGGTTAGCATGATTGAATCGTGAATGGTCATTGTTGTTCTAGCTCCATGAGAAATTAGGGTGATTTCTCCAGCCGGGATTGTACGTTGGTGCGTAAGGATTGTTGTTCGGCCTTGAAAAAGCCGCATTCATCGGTTCGTGATTGGATTGCTGAGCCTGAAACGCTGGGCATTCCTCGAATACATGGTTCATGGCTTGACAGTAAGTGCAACCCATGGGTGGAAATTGGTTCGGGCTGACTTGATTGACTGGACTTGGTTCTTTCATCTCTAGAGCTTCCAGTCTTCTAGCTAAATTAGCTAACTTAGCCTCATTAGCGATGGACGATTCTATGGAGTGGAGACCTCCTTTTGAAGAGATGGAGTTAGGATTCTTATGGGTCTCACTCGCAGATTCCCATTGGATGGTTTTCTCAGCTAAATTTTCATACAAATCCCATCCCTCATCTTCATCTTTCTGCAAGAAACCCCCTTGGCACATACTTTCTAAGAGGGTTTTGGTGGAGTAGTCTAAACCGTCATAGAGAATTTGGCATTGTCGCCATTTCTCTATTCCATGATGTGGACATTGGACAAGGAGGTCCTTAAAGCGTTCAAAGTACCTCCAGAACGGTTCACTAGGTTCTTGCTTAAATTGCATGATCGTCTTCCTAATGAGAGCGGTTTTATGGATAGGATAGAATTTCTTCAAGAAGACCTTGATGAAACCATCCCAAGATGTGATGGAACCGGCTGCTAAGCTGTAGAGCCACTTTTTTGCTAGGTCCTTAAGTGCAAACAGGATAAATCTCAACCTAATAGCATCGTCTACAAGGTGTGGGATTTTCATCATAAGACATACTTTCTCAAATTCTCTTATGAAGAAGTAGGCATCTTCGGACTCTAGACCATGAAATTTGGGGAGTGTGTTGATGAATTGAGGCTTGAGCTCGAAATTGTATTCACCAACCGATGGAAGTGAAATGCACGAAGGAAGTGAGGTCCTAATGGGGTAGAACCTATCCTGCAGTGATGTGGATTGAGCCATTACCGGATCTGGTCTTGGTTCAAACTTAGGTGGTGATGTGTTTCTAGTCAACCTAGATGAATTAGGGTCTCTCGACCACACTTGCATACACAAACACAATCACAATCACAACAAGTTCAAACAACAGTAAACAATAAAATTAACCAAGCCTAGTCTAAGGTATCCTTGACCTAGACAACTCCTAACTGGTTAATTGCCCACAAGAGGTAGAATGTAGACCTTGACCACAAGCTAATCAGCCAGGTCAGGGCAAGATTGGTGGAGGTTTTCCGTCAAAAGACGTTCCTTAATTAAGTAACCACCAATCTTCAGGCTTTCGGCCCTCAATCCCTTTCCTTGACACTGATTTTACAGGAGTCAATTTCCAACACTTTTTCACTTTAGGATAATCTCCTATTGAGTTCGAGATGTCCCTAAGGCCAACTCTATCAGATTTTAATTAGGCTTAGGTTGTGCGTGCTTGGAGATGGTTTGTGGGCTAAGGAAGGGTAATGACTTCCCCACCTTATCTTGATTTGGGTTTGCCCTTAGAATTGATTCGTGCAAGTGTACAAGATATAGGAAAGTAGCATTCAAAAGCAAAATCACCCAAGAATGTTTCCTAAACTATATGCTATGCATACATACCTTGTCTCCAGCTCTCTTCAACAGTAAAGTAAAAAAATTGAAAAGACTTATGCCTAGAATGCAAATGTCTAATCAATTTTTAACTTTCAACGAATATTTTACTGTTGACTTAAAAGCAGGGATGTTGGATAGAAACACTAGCACAAATATGACATATAAAAACTAAAGTTTTTGCGAGCAATATGTCCTGCAAAATAAAGTTTTTAGTAGTCCCAAAAAATTTCAGATTTGCAAAGCAATTTCTTGAAATTCTGTTTCATACTTTCGAGAGTAGGGGCACAGAATTTTCAAGTCTTCTTGGCAAAGCTTGAATGCTAGATCTTGATCTTCGAGTCCCTGAAACAAACACACAAAAGTTGTTAAAAACAACTACACCGTTCCCTCCCCGGCAACGGCGCCAAAATTGATTGCTAAAATAAAGAAACAACCAATGAGTTTAAGAATGTACCGTGTAGCTTGTGGCTAACGGGTCGTGTCCACAAGGAGGGATGCGATGGAAGCTTTTCGATGAGTCGTTTTAAAAACAAGGAATTTGTGTTCGTTTTTAGAAAAAAGAGAATGTAAGGAAAAGAGATGAAAAAGAGAAATTTCAACTTTCAGAAAAGGGTTTGGAGAAGGTGATTTCTAAAAAGCTTGAAGAGTTGTGATGTTGGTTTATAATATGAAATCAAATCTGGGCTTACTATCTTCCTACTCAATTGTCATTCTTCTCTTAAAGTATTAAGTCCCTCAAGTTATCATTTGCAAAACTTAAAGTTGCTTGTTCTTTAGAAAGGTTTAAGTAAAGCACATAAGATGCAGAAGGTTTGAGTCCTTTTTCTTCAAGAAAGAGTTGGAGTCGGATATTAAAACATAAAGCGCGAAGAAGCAAGAATGAATTAAAAACGATCCACAAGAAGTTCAAGAAAGAATGGTGAATTCAACTATCCATACCCATCCTCATGTGCCTTCAAGAACACTTTCAAAAAGAAAGGCTTTTAAGGGAGGCATGCATATGAGTCATCGGGACTTTTTTTTTAAAAGCAGAAGAGAAGAAAGCAAAAGAGAGTCGATAGCTAGCCCAGAAAAAGTGTTTAGTTACTCATGGAAAGCGAAGAAAACAATGACATAATATAAAGCATACCGTACTGCAAGTGGAAGAGAAATAGGCCCGACTTTTGTATTGATGTCACTTCAAACTTCAAGTACAAGCTCTCAGTCCTCTCTCTCACAAGTTTTTGAAGCTGGACTAAAAGTTAAAAGCAAGATTACAACTTTCTTTCTAGCTAACAATGAACCTAGATCCTAAGAAAATAAAAGCAAAATTTAATCCTAGTCTTCGCTGCCTTTTTCTCTGCTGAAAGAGGTATTTATAGCCAAAAACCCACGAATCAAGATCCCGGGAACGTTGGGGGAGCAAACGCTCCCCCAACTGAATTGGTTAGGCCGCAAAAACGCAGCTTGGGCCGCGTTTCCGCTGCCCTGGTGTGGCCAGGTGGCCACACCAAGAGGGGGCTAGTTCCTGGTTTCCTGTTTAGCTCGCATCTCCTGCTGATTTTCTTGTTGCTGCTTCAACCGATGACTGAATCAGCTTTTTGATTTTCTGGCTTTGATTCCTCGATTCAAGGAGGATTTTTCTCACCCTTGATATGCCAAGATATAGCCTAGACTTGTTCACTTCGAATTTATTCTGAATTAATTCAGAATAACGTGGGCTTTTGGGCTTGTTCCTCATTTATTTCCTTGAGCATTTGGGCCTACATTTAGCAAAGAAAAAAGACACTTATTAATATCATTTATTAGTAAACAAGTGTGGCAACGTGACAACATAAATGCAATGTATGTGACAAATCAGCAGATCCTGGATCTACCTGAATGCGACTCACCTCAGAAGATCCAATATACCCTATGAAGTATAGGGGCCTATCATGCTTCCCCTTAGCCTATATGTCATCTGAAGTGAAGGTTATGCAGGAGACATGTTAAGAGGCGTGAAGGTAGTTTTCTTCATCTTCCTCCTCTAGTTTAGCCAAAATCAGGGTCACAAAGGACTCAGCATCAGCTAAAGTTTCTCTCAGAGCTTTCCTTGTTGAGTTGGACAGTCTCAGAAGCTCATAGAGGGTGATCGTGGCAGGAATGTTGGCCAGCTGAGCCAAGACTTCAAAGCGGTTAGATGCTGAAGATCCCTCCGCTTTATCTTTTGGGAGAGTTTTGGCATATCGAAGCTCCTTTTGTTTCTCCATGGATTACTTCGTGGATTGCTTGGTTGGCTCTTGGGTGAGTTTTGGCAGACTTGCCACCATTTCGTCGTACTTCTTCAAGTATAACTGACCCGAACGAGTCTCGATAATGAGCGGTGCATTCAGTTCTGCAACAAGGAAAATTATCTCCTCCTCTGAATCAGTTAGCAAGGCGACATTGGTTTCTGCTTTCTCGAGAGGAAGCACACACCATATTACAAGGCAAAGCTTTCACTTGCCTCTGCACTTCCTATTGGTAACAGTAGTCCATTGTTGGCCTTCCATGAGGTCGGGATGAACCCACATAATCTCTCTTTAAGGAATAGGAACAGGTACGAGACCTTTCTCCCACTAGGATGTGGATCTGTATTGACCACCCTTGGTTCCCCTTTCGGGATGGAAACTACTCCAGCTGGCATTTCCTGAACTGAATAAATTACATCATGTAGATGTCACCTTCTTCTATTCTGGGTGGAGCTTGAGCACCTCTGCATCGATCAAAGCTTGGAGGAAGTCTTTGAAGATGTAGCAACTCTTGGTAGAGTGCCCCAGCATCCTGTGGTACAAGCAGTAATTGAAATTGTCGGTCTTGCCTACCTCCTCAGGATGTCTAGCTTTAGGAAGCTTCAGGCTGTTGCTCTTGTTGAGTAACTTGAACAACGAATCAACATGCTTGTCCTTTAAGGAGTAATAATTATTGGTGGCTGGTTTGAAAAACTACCACCTCTAGCCGGTTGGGGCTTAGTGGGAGACTTCGTTTCTATGGCCAGTGTGTCCTTTTTAGCTTGGAAAGACGTTCCTGACACGCACCTTGTTGACTTCTCGGGTTTGGGCTTGTTTTCTTTTGCCTTAACCCTGGCGATAATCTCCTATGCTTGCTCACCTTGCTGGATAAACTGCTTCTAGGTATGGCTTTCAGCTACTCCTATCTGAGCTAGGAGTGAAGTTTGCAAATTGTGGTGGCATGTTTCCATCAAGATAGCCTGGGTCATAATGCTGGGACATCAGAGTGGCATGTTCTGAAATCTCTTCATAAATGCATTAACCGACTCTCCTTTCTGCTATCTCATTGTCAGGAGAGTTGGCATGGTAATCTCCAAATCATCTTCGAAGAAACGGGTGAGGAAAAGCTTCTCCACATCAACTCAGTTCTTGATAGAGCCTTCTAGGAGCTTCATGAACTATTCAAAAGCAATCCCTTTGAGGGTGCCGATGAATAAATATGCCAAGATTGCATCATTTGATGCTACATTGCCGGTCTGAGACTTAAAGTAGTATATGTCCTGTTTTGGTGACCCTTGCCGTCAAAGTCCTGTAGGTCGGAGCTTTGAACTTAGGAGAGTACAGGATAAGATCTCACTCAGCCAGGTATGGCCGGACCACTCCTTCTTCTTGGAGGCCTTTTCGATTGGCGAGGACCTCAAGACGCTGCTCTAGTTTGCTCATTGATTGCTGAAAATTAGAGAATTACTGTGTAGCTTAGGGCTAACGGGTCGTGTCCACGAGGAGAGATGCAATGCAAGCTTTTTGGCATTTTGGGAAAACAAGTTTTAGTGTTTATATTTTTTAGATGAAAAAGAACATGGAGTGTGAAGAAATGATTTTTAAAAAAATTGAAGATTAGAATAGGTTTTGAAAAAATTGATTTTTTTAAGAAACTTGAAGATGTGTGTTTGTTTGTATTTAATAAAGAGATATCCGGGCTCACTATTCTATTATTTGACCATGTGTTGTTCTCTTAAAAGTTAAAATATCTCAATGAGATCATAGGCAAAGATTTTAGTCTTGTAAAAAGATCAAGTAAAGTGATCAGCCACATATATTGCATATATATTATCACATTACCATACTTTTTATCTAATAAATCTTATTAATAAGTCTTATTCTTCTTTGTTAAATATAGGCCCATTACTAAAAGAAAGAAAAGAGAAACAAGCCCAAAAGCCCATCAAATTCTGAATTAATTCAGAATAAATTTGAAATCAGGGAATCAGGGCAGATCTTGGCAAATCAGAGAGGTTGAAAACTAGTTGAAATGTTTCTTCCCAAATCAAGCGGTTGAAGATAAAATCAAAGACTCTTTCGTCAAATCCTGGAGCAGAAACGAGAAAACCAGCAGAAGATATAGGAGAATCACCAAACTAGGAGCATCCCCCATTTGGGTGTAGCCACCTGGCCAGACTAGGGCCGTGATAACGCGGTCGTAGCCGCATTTCTGTGACTTTTTAAGGGATGTTGAGGAAGCGTTTGCTCCCCCAATCTTCCTACGACCTCTCCCCTCTGGTTTTTCCCTATAAATATCATTTTCAACAGAGAAGAAAGGGGCGAAGACTAGGATTAGAATTTTTATTTATTTTTTAAGATTTAAGTTCTTTGTTACATAAAATAAAAGTTGTCTTTGTTTTGCAATTTGTAGTTCAGTGCAAACACCAGTGAGAGAGAGGAATTGAGTGATTGTATTCTGAAGATTGAAGTGACATCAATACAAGGATCAAGCTACTTTTTCTTCCACTCCATTTTACGGTATGTCTCGCTTTATTTACTTGCATTGTTCTTTCTCTTCCATGAGTACCTAAATCGGTTTTCTGGGCTCACATTACTCCTCTCTCTGATCCCTCTTCTTTTCGAATGGTTTTTGATGAAAAGACCTAATGAATCATTTGCATACCTAACTTAAGCTTTTCTTCTTGAAAGTGTTCTTGAAGGCACATAAGGATGGGTTTAGATTTTTAAATTTCTACTTCTTTTAAAAACGTCTCTTGAACTTGTTTTTATCTCATACTTGAACTTCTTGATGATTTAACATTCAATTCAAGATGATTTCTTAAAGAAAAGAATTAACTTTTCCAACCATCTTATGTGCTTTGCTTAAAACTTTCTAAAATCAATCTTAAATTTTTGCCGATGATCAAGTTGAGGCACTAAGGATTTCAATAGAAGAACATATCGTTGAGTAGTGAGATAGTGAGCCCAGATTTTCTTCTTTATTAAAAATAACAAATCACTTTTCAAACTTTATACAAAATTCACATTTTTCAAAGCCTTCTCTAAATTTGCAACTTTTCTTTAATCATCTCCCTTCTCTCCATTTTCTTTTTCAACTTAAAAGAAAGACACGAACTTCACTCTTTGTTATTTAACAAAAACACCAAAAAGCTTCTATCGCATTCCTCCTCGTGGACACGACCCGTGCCCAAAGCTACACAGTAATTCTCTTATCTCTTTGATTTTACAATCAAATTTTTGGCGCCGTTGCGGGGAGGGAACGGTGTATTTGTTTTTTAACAATTTGGTGTTTCGTTTCAAGGACGTCAACATTCAGATTTAGCATTCAAGATTTGCAAGAGAAGACTTATATTCTGTGCCCCTACTCTCGAAAGTAGGAAACAGAATTTCAAATAATTACGTTGTAAAAGTTGAAAATTTTGTTGGACTACTAAAAACTCTTTTTGCAGGACATATTGCTTGCAAAAAAATTAAGTTTTTTGTGTCATTATTCTTGTTATATCTGTTATTCACAATCTCTGTTTTAATCCAACAATAATTTGAGTGATTGTTAATTACTTAAAAAATGTTTAGACTTGCATTCTAGACATTTGTCTAATTACGTTTACTTTACAATTACTGTTGAAGATAGTTGGAGACAAGGTACGTATACATAGCATATAGTTTAGAAAGCATTCTTGGGTGATATTTGCTTTTGAATGCTACTTTTCTATATCTTGCACACTTTGCACAATTAACTCTAAGGGCAAAACCCAAATCAAGATAAGGTAGGGAAGTCATTACCCTTTCTTAGCCTACAAACCATCTCCAAGCACGCAAAACCGTAGCCTATATAAAAATCTGATAGACATTGGCCTTAGGGACATCTCAAACTCACTAGAAGATTATCCTAAGGGGAAAGGTGTTAGAATTTGACTCCTGCCAAATCAGTGTCTAGGAAAGGGATTGAGGGGCGAAACCCCGAAGGCTGGTGGTTTGGATTAATTAAGCACGTCGCTTTTGCGCGGATACCTCACACCAATCTTGCCCTAACCTGGCTGATTAGCTTGTGGTCAAAGTCTGGAGTTGTCTAGGTCAAGGTTACCTTAGACTAGGCTTGATTGTTTACTTTTGTTGACTATTGGTGAACTTGTTTGTGATTGTGTTTGTGTATGCAAGTGTGGTCAAGAGATCCTAATTCATCTAGGTTAACTAGAAACACATCACCACCCAAGTTCGAAGCAAGACTAGATTCGGTTATGTCTCAACCGACATCTTTGCAGGATAGGTTCTATCCCATTAGAACCTCACTTCCATCCTGCATCCAACTTCCATCGGTTGGTGAACACAACTTTGAGGTTAAGTCACAGTTCATTAACATACTCCCTAAGTTCTATGGCTTAGAGTCTGAAGATGCTTATTTCTTCATAAGAGAATTTGAAGAAGTATGCTTAATGATGAAAATCCCACACCTTGCAAATGATGCTATTAGGTTAAGATTTGTCCCTTTTGCTCTTAAGGACTTAGCCAAGAAATGGCTATACAGCTTAGCGGCCAGCTTTATCACATCCAGGGATGATTTCATCAAGGTCTTCTTGAAGAAATTCTATCCAAATCATAGGACCGCTCTCGTTGGGAAAAATATCACGCGGTTTAAGCAAGAACCTAGTGAACCGTTTTGGAGTATCATGGAATAGAGAAATAGCAACAATGTCAAATTCTTTATGACGGTTTAGACTACTCAACAAGACCCTTTTAGAAAGCATGTGCCAAGGGAGATTGATTGAGTTAGAACCTGCACACAAAATACCGAATTTCAGAACTAAGAATGAAAATTGCAAGTTACTCAATTCTACCGTAATAGCAAGTGGCTATGCAGGTCATGATCCACGAGGGACTAGCGATGGAAGCTTTTCTAGCAAGTTCTCTTTTATGCTACCATTAATGGTTAAAGTTCTTCTTTAGTTTCTTAAAAAGAAAAGAAAAATAAATTACAATGAAGTTAGGCAGAAAGTGAGAGATTGGGAAGATGGAGAAACCAGAATTGGATATGTACAAAGAAATGGAAAAGGAGTGATAAAAGAAGTGGGTGTTGTTGGTGTTGGTGATCTAAACTAAAGAAATAAAAGAAAAGAGAAAAGATTAAAGAAATACTTACCTCCTTTTGTTGATGACTTACCTGGAACCCTTGCATGTTCTACCTTACTTCGGAAGCGTTCAACGCATAAGCCATAAGATCGAGCTCAGTCCCATTCACATTACATCATCAAGACGAACAAGAATGAAATGATACGAAGTCTTGAGGAGGAGAGGAGAACATCATCATGAAATATCATTGGCACTCACACAAACATTGTTATACTGATGCTACTAGATTCACTTGGATGCTCATCATAACCAAAAGAGGAAAAGTAAAAAGAAGAAGAAGGAAACAAAAGTAAAGACGAACATAAAAAAATTACCTTTTATTGCTTGCAGAAACGATGGAAGAAAGGAGGAGGTACAACAGTGTCACTCTCAACATAAGCCTCTCTCTCTTACTTACATGAATCTCAATCTAACCTAAGCTTACAAAGAAATTAAAATTACATAAAAAGAAATAAAAAACCTACACTACAAAGAATGAAAAACTGGACTAAATCCTATCTCTGCATGGTCGTCTTCTTTTTGCCTTTGAGATTGTAGGTATTTATTGAAGAAATGCAGAGATTAGAGGAGTATGAAGATAGGAAAAGATGGCTATTTCTGAATTTGAATCCTCCCCTTATCTCCAAACTTGATTTGATGTGGATATTTAGTTCTGACCTGCAATTTATTGACGTGTTGATTGCTGAATATCACTTATCAAATGACAGAATTAGAAATAGTGATCAACATAAGAGTTGTAGCCCTGTAAGTCTTCTTTCTGGATCATCTTGAATCATTAGATCTGAGATTCGGTGGCGAACGTATGATTAAAATACTAAAATGTATCTAGTCAGAATCTGAGTCAAACTTGCTTCATCTCTTCCGTTGATCTTCTCTCTATCCATTTATCTCTCTGTATTTGATATTATCCTCGGTTGATCTTTAGCTAACTAAAATGGATTTATAGAAATATGAATTTTACTGGTTTCCATTTGGTGTTATCTTTCTGATTTGCTCTGATCTTCAGCTGAACATTTGCCCTAATCCTTGATTTATTCTAACTAGATCTGGGATCATCCTCAGCTAACCAAATAAATCCAGTTAAATTTGATTTTAACTGGTATTTATTTGGTTTAATTCTCTTTCTCTTTATTATTATCTTCTACAAAATAGACATTTAAGATAAAGAAATTAGCAGATTTATTACGCAATAAATGTAGGAGTGTAATGAAAAGAATGCAAAATATGTGTACGATCAGGGATTCTTGCAGAAGGATGAGAATGAAGGATGGGATTTATATGAGAATCTAGCTGAAATAACCATCCAATGGGAACCAACTAATGAAAGCTCTAGAAATTCAAACTCCATCTCTTCAAAAGGAGGTCTTCATTCAATTGAATCATCCATAGCTAACGAGGCAAAGTTAGCTAACCTAGCGAAAAGACTGAAAGCTTTAGAAACTAAGGAACCCAGTCCAGTCAATCAAGTCAGCCTAAACCAATTTCCAACTCCGGGTTATACTTACTGTCAGGCCATGAATCATGTATTTGAGGAGTATCCTGTAGTTCAAGCTCAACAACACTTTTCTGAACCGATAATGCCTCCTTTTTAAGGCCGAACAATGATCCTTACGCTCCAACGTACAATCCTAACTGGAGAGATCACCTAAATTTCTCATGGAGCCAACAAAATAATGACCACTGATTGAGTTCGAACCTACACACAAAATACTGAATTTCAGAACTAAGAATGAAAAGTGCAAGTTTCTCAATTCTACCGCAATAGCAAGTGGCTATGCGGGTCGTGATCTACAAGGAGGGACTAGCGATAGAAGCTTTTCTAGCAAGTTCTCTTTTATGCTACAATTAATGGTTAAAGTTCTTCTTTAGTTTCTTAAAAAGAAAAGAAAAAAAATTACAATGAAGTTAGGCAGAAAGTGAGAGATCGGGAAGATGGAGAAACTAGAATTAGATATGTACAAAGAAATGGAGAAGGAGTGATAAAGAAGTGGGTGTTGTTGGTGATCTAAACTAAAGAAATAAAAGAAAAGAAAGAAAAGATTAAAGAAATACTTACTTCCTTTGGTTGATGACTTACCTGGAACCCTTGCATGTTTTACCTTGCTTCAGAGGCGTTCAATGCATAAGCCATAAGATCGAGCTCAGTCCCCATTCGCATTACATCATCAAGATGAACAAGAATGAAATGATACAGAGTCTTGAGGAGGAGAACATCATCATGAAATATCGTTGGCACTGATACAAACATTGTTATACTGATACTTCTTGATTCACTTGAATGCTCATCATAACGAAAAGAGGAAAAGTAGAAAGAAGAAGAAGGAAACAAAAGTAAAGACAAACATAAAAAAAAAGTTACCTTTTATTGCTTGCAGAAATGATGGAAGAAAGGAGAAGGTACTTCGGTGTTACTCTCAACATAAGTATCTCTCTTACTTACATGAATCTCAATCTAAAATATACTTACAAAAAAAATAAAAATTACATGAAAAGAAAACAAAAACCTACACTACAAAGAATGAAAAACTGGACTAAATCATATCTCTGCATGGTCACCCCATTCGCAGCGAAAAACCTACCTTTTATAGGCAAAAACCCAGAGGGGGGAGGCGTGAGAAGATAAGGGGAGCAAACGCTCCCTTTATCTCGACCAAAGAGCCGCGGAAACGCGGTTTTGGCCACGTTTCCGTGGCCATGGTATGGTCAGGTGGCCACACTAGGTTGGGGCAACTTCTTTGTTTGGAGATTTTTCCTTATCTCCTGCTGGTTTTCCCGTTACAACTCCGAAATTATGATAAAACGGCCTTTGATATTTGGCTTCAACTACTTGATTTGGGATGATTCATTTCAACCGGTTTTCAACCTCTCTGATTTGCCAAGATTTGTCCTGATTCACTAATTTCAAATTTATTCTGATTTAATTTAGATTTGATGGGCTTTTTGGGCTCATTTTTCTTCACTCTCCTTTAGGAATGGACCTACAAATAAATTAAACAATAATTAGGAACAAGCAGAGTTTATTTTATAACAAGTATGAGAATATGATAATAAATGTGTAATCTTAGTGACCGATCACACCCCATACCTATCTATTGCTCGTCCTAGAGCAAAATAACTAAACTATACGAAAAATATTAGACCACTTTCGCAGGTCACGCGATTGCACTGAGCATGTGCAACAAGCTGTTAAACCTCTAAGTTACCCCTAGAGGACGAGTTTTGTCTCGTGAGGGTTTTCAGTTGATTACACCTACAAAATCCGTAAAGAAAGAGAAAAAAACTTAGTAATTTGAAAACACATTTTGAAAGAAAAATATTTGAAATATTATTGTAAGTTTTAAGTAATCTATAAGTTATAGAAAAACCGAATTTTTCATTCCTAAACTTAGTCTCTATTCAAAAGTTTGTTATCAATCAAAGTAAGGAGTCGAATTGTACTTCTCATCTAGTCTATTACTTTACCCTAAGTCATATACACCTTGTGACCATGAAAATTTTGACTAAGGGTTCTTTAACTCTTACTATTATGCCTTATTTATTTATATATATATTTTTTTGGTGGTATTATTCCTTAGTTCTATTAGGCTTTCTAATCTGCCAATGTAACGAGCCTTTAATCGATGACTCCCAAACCAAACGGTCTTAGGACACCGGTGCGAAAACACCCCAAGGACTTAAGACTCGAGCAAACAAGGCCACAAAACTAAGGATTTTATTATATGAACCACTTTTAGGCGTGAATACTTATGCTTTATTAGGCATAAATACCCAGCTTAATCAGAGGATTTTTTTTTTTATATTTTTTCTCAAACATATCTAATCATCTTTCGCATAAATACCAGGCTTACTTAGGCCAAAGCACCTAGCTAATCAATAATTAGATTTGTTCATCTTTCATAGATATATTTTTTTCTTTTTTTATTTTTTTATAAGGCATAAGAATCTTCGTTTTTTGAACCCTAAGTGTATAAGTGTATGAAGTGTGCATATTTCATTAAGGTAAAGATCAAGACTATATATTTTGACAAATTATCTTCCTAACTTTAAAAATCAAACAAATAATCTTATTTTGACCAAGTTTAAGAAATACTAATTTTGATTTTCCTATTCCTTAAATTGACACAATTTCTTACAAAAAATATGTCAAAATATTATTTCTATTTTCAAAAGT
The DNA here is from genome assembly GCA_038442645.1 of Agave tequilana. Classification (NCBI taxonomy): domain Eukaryota; kingdom Viridiplantae; phylum Streptophyta; class Magnoliopsida; order Asparagales; family Asparagaceae; genus Agave; species Agave tequilana. Next base: position 55,557 of record JAVJIF010002503.1, on the reverse strand, counting down.
TTTTTAAAAGTAAAGAAAATGTTAAAAGAAAATTTAAATAAAAAGAAAAACCTAAGTTATGTTAGAACCCTCCTCCACACTTATCTCATGCATTGTCCTCAATGTATGAATTAATGCTTAGATGCATGAAAAAGAAGACAGGTAAAGAAAATACTACCTTAAGGTGGTGGTTCCGGTGGTGGTCTGATTAGTCCACGAAATGCGGCCCAATCAACTTTGCATGGAGTTCAGAGGAACCCACCAGAAATCTCTCTAATATAACCCACTGAAATGATGTATACATGAGGATTTTTATTAAAAATTGACTCCATCTAATTTTCAAATTCCATAATTGATTTCAGAGTCAATTTTGTCAACGCCCTGTCCCAAAATGGAGTGTGAAAAGATAGAATGATTGACTTGGACTTAGGAAGTACGGGAACTAATACCGACTCAGAAAAGTGACTTTAGTCAAGTAAAGGTTCAGGAGTCGAGATTGGTTCAGGAAGTGGGTCCAAATCAAGAAGTTGAAACTCAAGTCCACATTCATTTTCCCATAATGGAATGTGACTTAATATTGGTGATTCAAGTTCAAGAATGACAGGTGTGGAATCAAAACTGACTCTAAAATATTACTCAAGTCGGGTAACAAAACAGGAGTCAATACTGATTCGAGAATTTGAACTGGATCACAAAATTGAGAATCTTGGTCACATTTCTCATTGAGTTCATTTCATAAAAATGAGAACTTGCCAATTTGTCAATGGGACTTTCAAAAGTATGAAATTGATCAAGTTCAATATGATGATCATCAAATATGGGCGATTCAATTTCATTATGAATTGGCACAGGATCCAATGTTGACTCGAGAAAAAGATTGAAATAAGGTGAAGACACCGGAGTCATTATTGAATCAGGAAGTAGAATTGAATCACTAAGTTGAGGTTCAGGATCATATTCATTCTCAAGTTCTATTTCAGGAAAGGAATAACTTGTCAAACTATAAATATCATTTTCAAAATTTAGAGTTTAGGCAAGTTCAAATGATTGTACTGAAATGGAACCTTCTTTTCCAAAACAACATGACTCTTCAGCTCTAACAGAATAGTTAGCGACATCAGAACTGGCCAAACGATGAGAACGTAGAGTTTGAACCATCATATCTATGTTATGATTATGAGCGTTTTGAGCCTGAGTCATGGCTTCAAGCATCTTTTCATAGTTGATTGGCTCATCGCTTTGTTGCGATTTGTCTTGAAAAGATGAAGTGTTGTTTTGAAATTGATGGTAAAATTATGAGTCCATCAAATTTTGTGATTGTTGTTTGGACTCACGCATACTCATTTTCAAAATTGATGGTTTTCTATTTTGGACTGGTGGAACTGAGTATGAATCTTGGAAATATTGTGGACAAGGTGGATAAGGAGGACAAGTTGGTTGAAAATTGAACTCGGGGGAGGTGAATCCCCACTGACTCTGTGAAGAGTTGAAATTATTCTAAAAATTATGGTTATAAGATTTGGGGCATGGGTTATATTGATTCGGATAAGACCAATCCGGCACACTAGGTTAGTTAAAGTTATGATATGTTGGGTTAGTAATATCCGAAAAAGAGGTTGGTGTGTAATATGTATTACCATTAAAATTGAAAAAATTATTGTTATAAGTCATATCACACAATAAAACACAACAAAGAAAAAAACAAACAAATAAGCAAACAAAAAAGAAAAATTCTAACCTAAGTTAAGGTAGATCTTTGACCTAGACGACTCCTAACTGGTTAGACTATCCATAGGAGGTATAATGTAGACTTTGACCACAAGCTAATCAGCCAGATCAGGGAAAGATTGGTGATAGGTTATCCATCAAAGACGCTCCTTAATTAAGTAACCACCAACCTTCGGGCTTTCGGCCCTTAATCCCCTTCCTAGACACTGATTTGGCAGGAGTCAAATTCTAACGCCTTTCCCCTTAGGATAACCTCCTAATTGAGTCCGAGATGTCCCTAGGGCCAACATCTACTCATTTTTAGTTAGGCTTGGATTAGTGAGTGAGAAGATTATTTGTGGGCTAAGAGAGAGTAATGACTTCCCGAAATTATCTTGTTTATAGGACAATCCCTTAGATCAATTTAGTGTAGTATACAAGAAAAGCAACACTTAAGCAATGTAAACAATCCAAAAGTGTTCTTATACTAGATGCTATGCACACGTACCTTTACTCCAGCACTTTTCAATAATAAATAGAAAATGTAATGAAATAGACACGTGCCTAAATGCAAAGTCTAAATCATTTTTTAGCATTTACAATCATCATTTTACTGTTGAGGTTAGAAAGTAAATACAATGAGACAAACAAGGAATAAATGCTACAGATATTTAAACTACGCAATTCAGCCAACCTGCAGAAAATACAGGTTAGTAGTTCACTCAGTTTGCCATAGGACTGTAGCAAATCTGAGGGCTTCTTGACTCTGCTTTCTTGAGAAGAGTGTAAGGTCACTTCTGTGTCCACTGCAGCAAAAATTTCTTGTTATTAAATCTGTACAAAAAAACAAAGAAGAAAGTTAATCAAAAATGTAAACTTTAAAGAGAATTACTTACCGTCCCTCCCCGGAAACGGCGCCAAAATTTGATTGAGTTGGAACCTACACACAAAATACTGAATTTCAGAACTAAGAATAAAAAGTGCAAGTTTCTCAATTCTACCGCAATAGCAAGTGGCTATACGGGTCGTGATCCATAAGGAGGGACTAGCGATGGAAGCTTTTCTAGCAAGTTCTCTTTTATATTACCATTAATGGTTAAAGTTCTTCATTAGTTTCTAAAAAAGAAAGAAAAATAAATTATAATGAAGTTAGGCAGAAAGTGAGAGATTGGGAAGATGGAGAAACCAGAATTGGATATGTACAAAGAAATAGAAAAGGAGTGATAAAAGAAGTGGGTGTTATTGGTGATCTAAACTAAAGAAATAAAAGAAAAGAAAGAAAAGATTAAAGAAATACTTACTTCCTTTGGTTGATGACTTACCTGTAACCCTTGCATGTTCTACCTTGCTTCGGAGGCGTTCAACGCATAAGCCATAAGATTGAGCTCAGTCCCCATTCGCATTACATCATCAAGACGAACAAGAATGAAATGATACGGAGTCTTGAGGAGGAGAACATCATCATGAAATATCGTTGGCACTCATACAAATATTGTTATACTGATGCTTCTTGATTCACTTGAATGCTCATCATAACCAAAAGAGGAAAAGTAGAAAGAAGAAGGAAACAAAAGTAAAGACAAACATAAAAAGAGTTACCTTTTATTGCTTGTAGAAATGATGGGAAAAGATGAGTACATCGGTGTCACTCTCAACATAAGCCTCTCTCTCTTACTTACATGAATCTCAGTCTAAACTATGCTTAAAAAAAAAAAAATTTACATGAAAAGAAAACAAAAACCTACACTACAAAGAATGAAAAACTGGACTAAATCCTATCTCTACATGGTCGTCCCCATTCGCAGCGAAAAACCTGCCTTTTTTAGGTAAAAACCCAGAGGGGGGAGGCGTGAGAAGATAAGGGGAGAAAATGCTCCCCTTATCTCGACCAAAGAGCCGCAGAAACGCAGTTTGGCCCCATTTTTGCGGCCATGGTGTAGCCAGGTGGCCATACCAGTTTGGGGGCAGCTTCTTTGTTTAGAGATTTTTCCTTATCTCCTGCTGGTTTTTCCGTTACAGCTCCAAAATTGTGATAAAATGGCCTTTGATATTTGGCTTCAACCACTTGATTTGGATGATTCATTTCAACCGATTTTCAACCTCTCTGATTCGCCAAAATTTGCCCTGATTCATTGATTTCGAATTTATTCTGATTTAATTCAGAATTGATGGGTTTTTGGGCTCATTTTTCTTCACTCTCCTTTACGAATAGGCCTACAAATAAATTAACAATAATTAGGAACAAGCAGAGTTTATTTTATAATAAGTATGAGAATATGATAATAAATGTGCAATCTTAGCGACCGATCAACCACCCACGGTCAAATCATGCAAGCCACTTCCATCATTCCAATAATTCTTTCAATCATCAACCTAACTTTTCAAATCACCCTCAAAATTCTCCCAACAATTTTTCACATTATCAACAAAATTTTTCCAACCAAGCTCCACAACCCTCCTTTCAGAATCCTCAGCTTGAAAGGAAATGACTTACTTTGAGAGAAATATGGAAAGGTACATAAAGAATCAAGATTCTATAATGCAAACAATACAGAGGCTAAAGGGTCAAATGAGCCACTTAGCCAATCCACAGAATGAGAGGCAAAAGGGTATCTTGCCCAGTCAAATAATTATAAATCCTAGAAATTCTCAACAAGCTTATTTGGCTGAGATCAATCATTGAATCAATGTAATGCTATTCAAACATTGAGGTCGGGGAAGAAAGTTGATAACCAAGTGTCAACACCACCCAATCCCAGTTAGCACAATCACACTTCAACTTCTGCCTCATCTAGTCCCAATCCTTTCAAATCTGACTAATCTGAAACAGATAAGTCAACCAGTCAGGTGTACAAGCCTAGAGTACCATTTCCTAATAGGCTAAAGAACAACAAGCAAAATTCACACATGGATAAGATAATTGAGATATATAATCAAGTTAAGATAAATGTGCTACTCCTTGATTCCATCCAAGTCCCATCTATGCAAAATTTCTTAAGGACATGTGTACCAAGAAAAGAAAGACTAATGTACCCAAGAAAGTCTTCTTAGCCACTAACATTAGTGAGCTACTATCGGGTCCGACCCCTATCAAGTATAAGGATCCAGGTTGTCCCACCATTGCCTGCACTATAGGACAAGCCGAGATTAGTCATGCACTTCTTGATTGGGAGCAAGTATCAATCTGCTTTCATTCTCAGTTTATCAACAACTCGGGTTTGGCAATCTTAGTCCAACCCGAGTCACTATCCAATTGACTGACCGTTCTGTGAAAGTTCCTAAGGGGAAAATTAATGATGTCCTTATCCGGGTTGGGGAGTTTATCTACCCAATTGATTTCATAGTTCTTAAGACACAACCTGTGTCCAATCCTAGGGCTCAAACTCCTGTTATCTTAGGGCGCCCATTCCTTGCTACTGCCAATGCTATTATTAATTCTAAGAATGGGTCTATGAGATTAACCTTTGGGGATAGAACTAGAGAAGTCAATGTTTCCAACCTAAAAAACAACCTCGTAAGATAACAGACCAAATATTTGAGGTAAACTTTTGTTGAAAATAATTGTGATGAAGAAAGTGAAGGTATAGAGAATGAGTCTCTGTTTCTTGATAAATTATTTAAGATGAATGTGATTATCTTAATGATAAGGCATATGTCAAAGATCCTAATTTTAGAGTCCCCTTTAAAAAAAAGGAATCTAATTTGAATATCTTCACTTTCGCTGAGCTAACCAATAATATATCGCATGAGAATATAATTCAAGAACCTCCAATTGACATACTCTTTGAAAACCTCTTCGAAGAAGAACTCATGTGTTTGGATGAACCAACTAGGGATATTTTGGTTAATTACACATCTCCAAGGGAAAATTTTGACCTAAGCTTTAAGGAGATATATGAAACTGAGTTAGAATTCTTAGGCATTCATAATGAAGAAGTTTCAACTAAGAAGTGTGGTGGAGATCAATTTTTTAATAATGAATGTAGTAATATGAGGAAGAAACACCTAAAGAAGGTGAGACTGGGGAGGAAGAGAGCTAAAATGACAAAAAAATTGGCCTCCCCACTATTCCTATAAAGAGGACCCATTGGGTTGATGGAAGAGAGCTAAAGGGATGAGACCGAAAAAGATCTAGGTGTGGGAGATACTTGATGTTGTACATATTTTTGTATAATATGCACCTCTTTTACATTACATTTCCTACATCTATACATTTCTTTCATACATTGGGGACAATGCATGAGATAAGTGTGGGAGAGGGTTCTAATATGACTAATATAACTATAAAAAATATATATATAAAAAATATATATATAAAACTTTTTGAAAGATAAGAACAATATTTTGATATATTTTTTATAAGAAATTAAGTCACTTTTAAGGAATAGGAAATCATAATTAGGATTTCTTACACTTGGTCAAAATAAGATGACTTGTTTGATTTTTAAGGTTAGGAAGAAAATTTGTGAAAGTAATTTAGTCTTGATCTTTACCTTGATGAAATATGCACACTTTATACACTTACACATTTAGGGTTCAAAAACAAAGACTCTTATGCCTTATATATAAAAAAAACTATATATGTATAAAAAAATAAGCAAATCTAATTATTGATTAGCTGGTGCTTTGGCTTAAGCAAGCCTTGGTATTTATGCAAAAGATAATTAGATAAGTTTAAGAAAAAATATAAATATAAATCATCTGATTAAGCTGGGTATTTGTGCCTCATGAAGCATAAGTATTCACACCTAAAAGGGGTACATTTATAAATAAAAACCTTAGTTTCGTGGCCTTGTCTGCTCTAATGTTTAAGTCCTTAGGGTGTTTTCTCACCTGGTGCCCTAAAACTGTTCGGTTTAGGGGTCACCGACTAAAGGCTCATTACATGGGCAAAATAGAAAGCCTAATAGAAATGAGGAATAAATACCACCAAAAATAAATATAAATAAGGCATAGGAGTTAATGTTAAAGAACCCTTAGTCAAACTTCACAGTCACGATGGTGCATATGACTCAGGATAAAGTAATAGACTAGATGAGAAATACAATTTGACTCCTTACTTTGATTGATGACATGTTTTTGAATAGAGCTTAGTTTAGGAATGAAAAGTTTGATATTCTTATAACTTATAGATTACTTAAACTTTTACAAATATACTTCAAATATTTTCTCCTTTCAAAATGCTTTTCGAAAATACTAATATTTTTTCTCTTCCTTTATGGATTTTGTGGATGCAATCCACTGAAAACCCTCACGAGACAAACTTGTCTTCTAGGGGTAACCTAGAGGTTTAACGGCTTGTTGCACATGCTCAGTGCAATCGAGTGACCTGCGAAGTGGTCTAACAATTGATTAGAATTAGTTTTGATGTTTTGCTCGAGGGCGAGCAAAAGATAAGTGTGGGGGTGTGATCAGTCACATATATTGCATATACATTGTCACATTATCATACTTTTTATCTAATAAATCCTATTAATAAGTCTTATTCTTCTTTGTTAATTATAGGCCCATTGCTAAAAGAAAGAAAAGAGAAACAAGCCCAAAAGCTCATCAAATTCTGAATTATACAGAATAAATTTGAAATTAGGGAATCAAGGCAGATCTTGGCAAATCAGAGAGGTTAAAAATCGGTTGAAATGTATCTTACCAAATCAAGCGGTTGAAGCCAACAATCAAAGACTGTTTCGTTAATCTTAGAGCAGAAACGAGAAAACCAGCAGAAGATGTGGGAGAATCACCAAACCAGGAGCATCTCCAATTTGGGTGTGGCCACCTGGCTACACCAGGGCTGCGGTAAAGCGACCCTAGCCACGTTTTTGCGGCTTTGTTAGAGTTCTTGGGGAGCGTTTGCTCCCCTAATCTTCCTACGACCTCTCCCCTCTGATTTTTCCCTATAAATACCATTTTCAACAGAGAAGAAAGGGGCGAAGACTAGGATTAGAATTTTTATTTATTTTTTAAGGTTTAGGCTCTTTGTTAGATAGTATAAAAGTTGTATCTTTGTTTTGCAATTTGTAGTTTAGTGCAAATACTAGTGAGAGAGAGGAATTGAGTGATTGTATTCTGAAGATTGAAGTGACATCAATACAAGGATCAAGCTACCTTTTCTTCCACTTCATTTTACGGTATGTCTTTCTTATTTACTTGCATTGTTCTTTGTCTTCCATGAGTAGCTAAATCGATTTTCTGGGTTCACTATTACTCCTCTCCCTGATCCCTTTTCTTTTCGAATGGTTTTTGATGAAAAGACCTAATGAATCATTTGCATGCCTAACTTAAGCCTTTCTTCTTGAAAGTGTTCTTGAAGGCACATAAGGATGGGTTTGGATTTTTAAATTTCTACTTCTTTTAAAACGTCTCTTGAACTTGTTGTTATCTCATACTTGAACTTCTTGATGATTTAACATTCAATTCGAGATGATTTCTAAAGAAAAGAATTAACTTTCTAACCATCTTATGTCCTTTGCTTAAAACTTTCTAAAATCAATCTTAAATTTTTGCCTATGATTAAGTTGAGGCATTAAGGATTTCAATAGAAGAACATATAGTTGAGTAGTGAGATAGTAAACCCAGATTTTCTTCTTTATTAAAAAATAACAAATCACTTTTCAAACTTTATACAAAATTCACCTTTTCCAAAGCCTTCTCTAAATTTGCAACTTTTCTTTTAATCATCTCCCTTCTCTCCATTTTCTTTTTTCAACTTAAAAGAAAGGTACCAACTTCACTCTTTGTTATTTAACAAAAATACCAAAAAGCTTCTATCGCATTCTTCCTCATGAATACGACCCTTTAGCTCAAAGCAACATGGTAATTCTCTTATCTCTTTAATTTTACAATCATAAAGCACATAAGATAATTTTTAGAAATCAAACTTCAGCTCTGAAATCTTTTTTGAGTTGAATGTTAAACCATCAAAGCAACAACGCAAGTATGGAATAAAAATACGTTCTTTTTAAGATCAACTTCTAGAGTTAGTTCAAAGTCCAATCCCATCCTCGTGTGCCTTCAAGAGCACTCGCTACTACGCAAGGCTTAATCTAGGCATTCATATAATTCATTGGGTTTCTTTTCTATAAAAATCAATCAAAAAGAAACTCATTAAAAAAAAGAGAATAGTGACCCAGAAAATAGATTTAACTACTCGTAACGAAGAAAGAATAAACAACGAAATGAATTAAAACATAGACATACCAGTAAGATTGAATAGAGTCAACCAAGGTGAATCTCGTTTGATTGTTACTTCAACGATCAATTACACACTTTTTTCCTCTCTCTCACTTATTGCTGGACTGAAATAAAAATGGGATACAACTTCTCATAAACTATATAACAATGATCCTAAATCCTAACAATAAAGTAAGAAATTAATCCCAGTCTTCCTCCCTCTGCCTCTGATGTGTGGGTTATTTATAGAGAAGAAATGGATAGTGAAGATAAGTAGAGAGATAGGGAAAATTGTCTATTTCTGAATTTAAATCCCCTCTTATCTCCAAACTTGATTTGATGTGAAAATTTATTTCTTATCTATAACTTGTTATTGTGTTGATTGTTAATTATAACTTATCAAATGTTAAAATTAGAAACAATGATCAACGTAAGAGTTGTAGCCCTTTAAGTCTTTTTTCTAGATCATCATGAATCATCAGATTTGACTTTCAGTAGAGAAAATTATAATTAATATACTAAAATGTATCCAGTATAAATCTAAGTCTAAATTGCTTCATCTCAACCGTTGATCTTCTCTCTATCCATTTATCCTTTTCTATTTTGAATTTCAGCTTTAGATTTGACGTCTATGTCTTTATCCTCAACGAAATCGATAGGGTCTTATTCTAATCCATTTTTTCTTTAAATTTGGATAATATAAGATTATCACATGATATACCCGGCTGCAGATAAGATGGCCTTTAAATCTCTGGATTAGAATCGATCCCCTTTCTTTTGAATTTCTGGATTTAATTTGGATAAATCTGTTAATCTCTCCCTTTTATTCCTTAATTACACTGCAGCCAGTAAACAAGAAAATACATTAAATAATAGAGATTTATTTAAATATAAATGCAGAAATGTGACACATATGGTATGAAAATATGTAATGTGCGTGTATGATCACTCATCCTTTTGGAATGAGTGCTCCCGTTCTCTGAATTACCTACCTCTTCTGATGGATGCTTGGATGATTTAGAGTTGGAATGCTCCTTTAGAGTTGGAATGCTCCTCCTCCTCCTCGGTATGTGCTGAAGATGAGATTCCCCCTTCCTTCCATTTGCCCTTAGACTTCTTGGATGGAGTTTTAATCTTCGGCTTCTTCTTTTTGTCCTCAAGTAGTTGTGAAAGCATCTGCCTGAGGGTGTCGATAGATTCTTATTGAGCACGAATCATATCAAGTTGCTCCCTCTGTACCTGGGCTTGCTACACAAAGCACTTGACCATTTCTTTAGGAGTCCCTGCCATATACGCGAAGGCTTCTTTCTCTACAGAAGAGTTCGAGCCCTGTGATTCTGCGATGGCAGAGTGTGCCTCGCTTACTTCAATACCTCGGGCTAGGGCACTACATTCCATTAGGGCTATTACACCAATCTGAGTGTGGGTATGCCGGTACACTCCTTCCGGCTTGGTGCCAGACTCGTCGGAGCTGACTATCGGCTGCTTACCTTTAGTCCTGTTTGGTGAAGTGTGTGCTGTATATACATATTTTACATCACTTTTTATGTCTATTATTTACCATATTTAATACTGTATAAGTATTTTATTAGTGTTATTTTACAGATTTAGGTCAAAAGCAAATTAGAAGAAAAAGAACAAAAAATTGGCAAATTATCGATATCAAGTGAACAAAAGAGATGCAGAACCAGAGATCTGAAGCAGAGTTAGGACGTCTCAACAGAACCTTCACACAAAACAAAAATTCCATAAAAATCTGAGAATAAAATGGACTAAGAGTTCAACCACCCAGCCGTATATTTCGGCCATGCAGCCGTGGACCAGTCAATGGGAATGCCAACTCAGAGGTTGATTGCACAAAACAGAGATATAGTTTAAGGGTTAAAAGGATGTTATCTGGATGGATGTGTGTCTCTGTTTCCATAATATATCCATTGTAGCAAGGGCTATGCGGGTCTAATCCACAGGGAGGAATGCGATGGAAGCTTTTCGGAATATTTTCTCTAACAAAGAGATATTGATTAGATTTGATCAAGCAAAGAAGTATAGTTTACTAATCATCTACCATAACCCAAAGTATTAGTCGCTAAGAGTGAACATCATATTGAATGAAGAAGTATCCATCCTAGGTTATTAATTGAGAATCAAGTAAGATGAATAATAATGTTGGAACCCTAACTAGTGTGCACTAATAAAGATTAAACATTCGTTCATCCTAATTTCAAACTATAGCATAAGAGAAGTTTTTTTTTTACTTAAAATTATGCTATCAAAATTTTTAAGTATGAACTATGAAGAATCATTTAAAAAGTGCAACCTAAATTAAGTAAACCTAATCATCGATCCATCTTCAAGAAAACCAATTTTAATCCTAGGGTTTCTAACAGTAATAGATATCAATCAATTCATCTTTTAACAAAACTAGGGTTGATCGAGAGATTAGCAAACTATAGTTTTAATTAGTTATTCATTTTTTATTTTTTTATTTTCAATTTTTATGTTGAATAAGAAAATTTGCATGAAAACGAAAAGAAGAAAAAATAATTAATCTAGGCAGAAAAGCTGAATTGAATTGCAAAGAAGAATGGATAACGTTTTTATTAGATGTCACTGACCAATTACAAAGCTCCTCTCCTTCTTCAAAATATTCTTCTTCAAATAACAAAACAAAATACAAGAAATTTTGGAAAGAAGAAAAATCTAAAAGAAACCCTAAGCTTCAGTCGCTGGATCCCCCTCTCTATTGCGCTACAAGGGTATTTATAGGAGATATAGGATGTAGAGTCCCAGTACAACTCTCCTACGAAAACACGTAATCAGACTTATCCAAATGGCCACGGAAACGCGGCTGTAGCCACGTTTCCACAACAATAGCATGACCAATGGCCACACGCTTTCTTGCGTGGCCTCCTCTGGTCCGTTAATCTAGGCTCCTCCTTCTGGATTCTGTATTTAAACCTTCTATCTTGAGAACTTGGGATAACTTGGGAAGCAAGTTATCATAAATCCAAATTTATAAAAGGATTTATTCTTTATCTTTAAGCTTTTCTCCCCTTTTGTATTGCAAGCAACCAGATTTGAATAGAAGTCCATCTCATCTTATCCTTTTTCTCCTCTTTTAGTAATTAGGAGTTCTATTTTATCCTCCTCTTCTTCCCTAAATTTTAAATTATTAATTTAAAATTCAAGTTTAGATTAGGTTAGATAAAATAGAAGCTTCTAAATTACTACAATTAATTATGCATGTGGGCTTATAGGATTCTTGAGCTTTTGGGCTTCACTTGTGCTTTATTTCTTTATTTTTTTAATTACTCAAGGCGTGCACACATTAAACAATAAAACATTAGTAGCAGTGTTTAATAAAAGAATAAATAGGGAAATATGATGGTAAATGTGATGATAAATATGCACTTTTTAGATGTGTTAGTACATATATAAATAATATTTTTTAGTTTTCTTAGGCTTTCTAATCCACCCATGTAGCGAGCCTAAGGTCGGTGACTCCCAAACCGATCGATTTTAGGGCAATGGATACGAAAACACCCCACGGACTTAAGGACTCAAGTGAACTAGGCCACAAAACCAAGGTCTTAATTTATAAAATCACCTTTAGACGTGAATACTTATGCTTCTTGAAGTACATGTATCCAGCTTAATTAGAGAACTCTATTTTTTTATATTATTTATATTATTTTTTATAAGGCACAAGAGTCTTTGTCTTAGAATCCTAGATGGGTAAGTGTGTTAGGTATGCACATTTCATTAAGATAAAAATCAAAACTAATTAATTATTCAATTTTTCCTCTTATACCTAAAAAATCCAACAATTTATATTATTTGGACCAAGTTTTTAGAAATCCTAATCATGATTTTCCTAATTCTTAAGATTAACATGAATTTCTTTCAAAAGATAAGTCAAAATATTGTCTCCTTTGTCAACTATATGTATATATTTATTTTTTTATTTTATTTTGAATTATATATTTTTTTTAATTTTATTATATATATATTTTTATATTAAGTTAATAACCAAAGGTTAGTGAGTTGTGTTAATAGCTCCCTACAATTAGTCAATAATCTATGTTAAAATAAATATTTTTTGTACATATTTTATATATTTTTTATTATATGTATATGTTTTATATATTTTTTTTATTATAAAGTTAGTACCTTCCCTCACACTTATCTCATGCATTGTCCCCAATATATGAATGAAATGCATGAATGCATTAAGTAAAGTGTAAAAAGAGATAAATAATAATAATAATATACAAATATATGTATAACACATGCATCTCTCTCACCTAGATCTTTTTAGGATTCATCCCTCTAGCTCGTTTCCCATCATTCCAAGGGGTTCTCTTTATAGGGCACAATGGGAAAACCAATCTTTTTGTTATTTTATTGTTCATCCTCTCCAATTTGTTCCTCAATTTTCTCTTACTCTTCTTCCCTCTTTCACTCTTCATAAATTCATCATCGTCATTAAAAAAAACACTTTTGGGGTATACATAACATGAATACCTAGAATTTTGAGCTCATCCTCATATATCTCCTCAAAAATTGAATTAACCATTTCTTTCGGAGCTATGTAACTAATCGATTCATCCAAACAGTTAAGTTCATCGTCGACGAGATTTTTAAAGCTTTTGTCATTTGAGGTTCTTTAGTTATGTTTTCAAACGATTGATCATTAGTTGGTTCATTGAATGAGAAGATACTTAAATCAAGCTTCCCACTTACAAAAGGAACTTTAAACGTAACATACGTTTTCTTATTACTATGATCGCATTTATCTTTAAACAATATGTCAAGAAATAGAGGCTTATCATCTTCACAAATATCCTCACAATATGATTTAACTTTCTCCTTGGGAGGTGTACGTGTATCCCAATCATCTTGAAACACTTCATCCAAACACAAAGATTCATCGTCACATTTATCTTCACTACATGACCCAACTTGTTTCCTACATGGTGAATATTCGGCCAAATGATCTCTAATCAGTTTGTCTCAAATCGACGATAGCCGTCTAATATGCATACTTTCTCATCAGGCATATCAATATTATTAAACTCATTTGCTTCATGAAGACGAATGTGATCTAGAATTGATATGGGTTTCTCACTTTGGACTTTTTTCATTCTATCTCAATTTCGTGTTCCTGGATTGACATTGGTATTTTTTATTTTGAATCAAGAACAGGTTGAGTGGAAAATGAATCCTCCTCCTGCTCAACCGCTAACTCATTAGCCATCATCTCTAGGTGGACCAGTGTGAAACATTGTCACTTAGTATTTGGTGTGAAGTTTGTATATCATCTTTATGATTATAATTGAATTTTAATTGATGTGATGAATAGGATTCGCTCGTAGGTCCTTGAAATGAGTGAAACTGATTTGAATTTTGTCCTAACGAATACCCTATCAGGGACACTGTTCCGAGGGATGAGATGGATCATGACAGTAATTGCATCAAATGGGTGAATCAGATGTAAAAGATGAGTGGACAGGTTAAGTGTAGTTATGAAAGTTCGGAAAAAAGGTGGGTGGATGTAAAGGTGGATTTGGCCTATAGAATGGATCATAACCAAATGAGTGAGGATAGACCATGGGATAATTTTTTTTTAATGGTTAGTGGTGACTTGCTTTTTTTTTTAAACCTTGATGTACTAGATTTCTCAATCAAGCTGACATGCGCAATTAACAAACAAGTTTACCCAATCAATCAAAAAGAAAAAAATCAAAAATCAAAAATCTTAATCTAGGCTAAGCCTGGACCTTAACGACTCCTAACTTTAGACTATCTTTAGGAGGTATATTGCCGACCTTAATCACAAGTTAATCGGCCAGGTAGGTGACAAAGTTGGTGGGAGGTTATCCGTCAAAGATGTTCCTTAATTAAGTAACCACCAACCTTCGAGTTTTCGGCCCTTAATCCCCTTCCTAGATACCGATTTGATGAGAGTTAATTTCAAACAACTTCCTCCTTCAGCCAATCTCCTAATGAGTCCGAGTTAACTTAAGGCCAACATCTAGTCAATTTTTATTTTAGGGTTAGGGTTGTGAGTGCAACGAGGAAGATTTGTGGGCCAAGGAAGGGTAATGACGTCCCCACCTTATCTTGTTTATGGGTTTTACCCTTAAAGTGATTTAGTGCACGTGTAAAGTAATAGACAAGTATTCACTCAAAAGTGGTAAATCAGCCAAGGGTGCTTCCTAGTCTATATGCAATGCGAACGTACCTTGTCGCCAGCACTCTTCAACAAAAATTAAAGAAATTTAAATAGACACGTGCCTATGATGCAAGAGTCTAAATTATTTTTTATTTAGTCAACTAATAGGTTACTGTTAATTAATTAGCAGTATGCAGGGTGATCACAGAGAAAAATTATCAACTGCAGAAAATAATACATGCAATTTGTAGCAGCCCTGCAAAATTTGAAGCACAAATAAGCTACAATTTCCGCGGACCAGCTGCAAACGCCACGGAAACGCGGCTTTTCAGTCTTGTTTCTGGCTCTGCCTTCTAGGGCAGAGGCATAGATTTACCAAATTTCCTGCGCTGCAATATATTTTCCTGTTAGCAGATCCTGCAAACAAAAAAAATAAAAAATAAAAATAAATAATTAGTTTTTTTTAGAGAATATCGTACCATTCCCTCCCGGCAACGGCGCCAAAATTTTAATTACACAAAACAGAGATATAGTTTAAGGGTTAGAAGGATGTTATCTGGATAGATACGTGTCTCTACCTTCCACAATATATCTGCGGTAGTAAGGACTATGCGGGTTGAATCCACAGGGAGGAATGCGTGGAAGCTTTTCGGAATGATTTTCTCTAACAGTTAGCTTGAAAAAAAAGATATTGATTAGATTTGATCAAGTAAAAGAAGTATAGTTTACTAATCATCTACCACAACCCAAAGTATTAGTCGCTAAGAGTGAACATCATATTGAATGAAGAAGTATCCATCCTAGGTTAATAATTGAGAATCAAGTAAGATGAATAATAATGTTGGAACCCTAACTAGTGTGCACTAATAAAGATTAAACATTCGTTCATCCTAATTTCAAACTATAGCATAAGAGAAGTTTTTTTACTTAAAATTATGCTATCAAAGTTTTTAAGTATGAACTATGAAGAATCATTTAAAAAGTGCAACCTGAATTAAGTAAACCTAATCATCGATCTATCTTCAAGAAAACCAATTTTAATTCTAGGGTTTCTAACAATAATAGATATCAATCAATTCATCTTTAACTAAACTAGGGTTGATCGAGAGATTAGCAAACTATAGTTTTAATTAGTTATTCATTTTTTTATTTTTAATTTTTATGTTGAATAAGAAAAATTGCATGAAAACAAAAAGAAGAAAAAATAATTAATCTAAGTAGAAAAACTGAATTGAATTGCAAAGAAGAATGGATAACCTTTTTATTAGATGTCACTGACCAATTACAAAGCTCCTCTCCATCTTCAAAATATTCTTCTTCAAATAACTAAAACGAAAATATAAGAAATTTCAGAAAGAGGAAAAATTTAAAGAAAACCCTAAGCTTCAGTCGCCGGATCCCCTCTCTCTATTGCTCTGCAGGGGTATTTATAGGAGATATAGGATGTAGAGTCCCAATACAACTCTCCCACGAAAACGGGTAACTAGACTTAGCCAAATGGCTGCGGAAACGCGGCTATAGCCGCATTTCCGCGGCAATAGTGTGGCCAAAGGCCACATGCTTTCTTTCGTGGCCTCCTCTGGTCCGTTAATCTGGGCTCCTCTTTCTGAATTATGTATTCAAACCTTCTATCTTGAGAACTCAGGATAACTTGGGAAGTAAGTTATCACAAATCCGAATTTATAAAAGGATTTATTCTTTATCTTTAAGCTTTTCTCCTCTTTTGTATCGCAAGCAACCAGATTTGAGTAGAAGTCCATCTCATCTTATCCTTTTCCTCATCTTTTTAGCATTAGGAGTTCTATTTTATCCTTCCTCTTCTTCCCCTAGATTTTAAATTATTAATTTAAAATCCAAGTTTAGATTAGGTTACATAAAATAGAAGCTTTAAAATTACTACAATTAATTATGCATGTGAGCTTATGGGATTCCTGGGCATTTGGGCTTCACTTGTGCTTTATTTCTTTGTTTTTTAATTACTCATGGCCTGCACACATTAAACAATAAAACATTAGTAGCAGTGCTTAATAAAAGAATAAATAGGAAAATAAGATGGTAAATGTGATGATAAATATGCACTTTTTACTACCTATCAGAGATCAACACGAGTCAAAAAATAGAGCGCCAATACAGCCAGCCGAATTTTCGACCAGCTGGCTGAACTATGGTGGTGCTTATGGATAAAATTTTTTTTAGAAATTCGTGTAATTTTGAAAACCTAGGTTTTCGTATTCGACTAGGGTCATACTGCTCTCTATTCTATATGAAAGCTGCCAAGCCTCTTGTAAAATACAACTTTTTATTCTTTCTTTTATTTGAGTTAAAATCAATAAAATTTTGTTGTTAGCCATTAAATCTCAAAGTACTTTCAGCAGGAAATTCGTTAAAGATTTACCTTTATTGGTGATCTTTTACTTATCTTTATTTTTCTCTTTAATTAATTTATTCCATGATTTATTCTAATATTATAATGTGTTCTATTTTCTTATTTATGAACTAAATTTTCATAACTAGGGGCAAGATATAGGGATTGTATTGAGAATATAAGATCATATTTTGCGCAAATTCTCCTATATGTTTTATAAAGTTCAATTCTTTTATATGTTAAGTAGTTAAATCTTGTACTTTATTGTTACAATTAGTGCACACAATTGATTAGAATGTTAGATTAGAGTCTAAAAAGAGATAACCTAGCAATAGCTTCTAGGATTAACAACCATAACTCAAGACATTGAGACGTAAGAGTTATGCAATCAAGTAAAATATCTACTATACTTAATGCATCTTCTGACTAAAAATCTACTAAATCGAGAGATTGTGGATTCGAGATTTAGAAGATAAAATTGGTATTATTCGTAAAAAAGTATTGATTAGGATAGAAAATTCTGATTGTTAGCATAATAAGATGAAGTAGTACAAGCATAATATTTATCTGAATACAATTACCAAAATCATTACCCTAGTTCTTTTCATAATTAAAACAAACCTTTTTGTAATAGTTTAGTCACAGCATCATCCAAATAAATTGATTATTAAAATAGAACTAGGAAAGATTAAGATGGTACTTGAAACAACAATCCTCGTGGGATGATACTCTATTCACTCTATATTACTTGTTAACGATTGGTACACTTGCTATACAAATCTGCACATATCAAGTTTTTGGCACCGTTGCCGGGGATTGTATAATTTTCAATATCAACAATATCGATTATTATTCTGCTTTGAATTATATCTGCAGATCTAATATAAAAAAAATTCTCTGCAGGTTACAGAAAGTTCAACCTTAACAGAGCACAAAGTTCAGCCAGAATCTCAGCCAGGTAGCTGAACTTCTATTCTGAACAAAGTTGAGCTTTCTCCAGATTTAATCTTACTAGTAAATGAGACATTCTGGAAGTGCAAAACTCATAGAACCAGATCTAGAGATCGACAAAACCTTCAGACACTTACATAAGGAGAGACAAGATCGAGAAAAAGTGATGGCGGATCAAAACGAGAGAAAAGCCTTGAGGACATTATTCCCTCTCTTACTGGAGCCAATTCATGCATCATTGCACCAACAATTCAAGCAAATAACTTTGAACTGAAGTCGGGGTTAATTCAGATAGTGCAACACACATGTCAATTCGGGAGATTCGCACATGACCGATGAACACATCTCTAGTTTTTCTAGAGATATGCGACACACAAAAGATTAATGGTGTCTTCGGAGGTAATAAATCTGAAACTTTTTCCTTTTTCTTTGAAAGATAAAGCGAAGATATGGTTCAATTCTTTAATTAAGAATACCATAGCAACATGGGATGAGATGGCAAATAAGTTCCTCACAAAATACTTCCCTCCATCTAAAGTGGCAAAATTATGAGGTGATCTCACAAGCTTCACCCAATTTGAATCTGAAAGCATCTATAAAGCTTGGAAAAGATACAAAGGATTGATTTGGAAAGTCCCACATCACGGACTTCCTGCTTGGTTGGAAATCCATTTCTTCTACAATGGATTAAATCTAAATACCAAGATGATAATTAACGCGGCCGCGGAAGGAGCACTCATGGGTAAAGAACGTGATAACGCATACGAGCTTCTTGAGGAGATGGCCTCAAATAGCTACTAGTGGCAATCAGATCAAGCAGTGTCAAGAAGGTAGCCAGAGTACATGAGATAAACGCGATCTCTGCAATACATGCATAACTTGCATTGTTAACAAAGAAACCCGATGCAATCAATGTAAGCACCATTCAAACTCAAAACCCTCCATATGATGAATTTGTTGCAGGGTAACTAGCCAATGAAGGACAAGTTGGCAACTTTGGGTTCCCTTCAACTGAGAAGGCAAACTATGTGAATAACTTCTAAAGGAATAATAACCCCTATTCAAACACGTACATACCAACTTGAAGGAATCATCCTAATCTAGGATGGGGTGGCAACAACACCAACAATACCCCACGGGCGAATAATTTTTAGCAATAGCAAGCAAGGCCACCGCAATCACAAGAGAAGAAGTCAAGCCTGGAGGAGACAATGCAACAGCTTGCCACTGCCACACAAATATTCATGACCACCACAGACAGCAACCTGAAGAACTAAGCAGCTGCAATTCATAACCTAGAGGTGCAGATGAGTCAAATTTTTAGCCTGCTGTCCAATTGACCACAAGGATCATTACCAAGCCACACAAACGCGAATTCTAAAGAACACGTCAAGGCAATCATGTTAAGAAGTGAAAAAGTCCTAGCACAGGACCAAGTCTTAAGAGAAGAAAACCTTGCTTCAACAGACACAGGAGATGAAAACTCAAAAAAAGAGAAGAAAACAGGAGATATACAGAGTCAAAGTTCAGCAAGCCAGCCGAAATCTCGGCCAGGTAGCCGAACTCTGGAAGATTCTTAGGCTCTGCAAGGTTCTACAGAGAAGTCATATATCAAGCAATATGTTCCTCCACTTACATTCCCCTAGAAACACAAGCAAAAAGCTACAGATAAGCAGTTTGTTCAACTTTTAAATATGTTTAAAAAATTGCATATTAACATTCCTTTTGCAAAGGCTCTAGCACAGATGCCCAAGTGCACAAAGTTCATGAAGGAGATCCTAAGAAATAAGAGAAAACTAAAAGATCATGAAACAGTAATGTTGAATGAAGAATGCAGCGCTATTCTGATAAACAAGCTTTTATACCTTGCACCATAGAAAATTTTTATTTTGAAAAAGCCTTATGCGATCTTAGTGCCAGTATTAACTTGATACCTCTTTCTGTGTTCAAGACTCTGGGGTTAGGAGAACCAAAACCAACTAACGTATCACTTCAGTTGGCGAACAGGTCTATCAAATACCTAAGAGGTGTAATTGAAGATGTGCTAGTAAAGGTGGAAAAGCTCTACTTCCCTGCAGACTTTATCATACTCGACATGGAGGAGAATAGTGAAGAACCTCTCATTTTGGGACGTTCATTTCTTGTAACTGGCAATACATTAATAGATGTGCAACAGAAAAAATTAACTCTTTATGTGTAGGATGAAGAAGTCACATTGAATGTGTTTAAGCTAATGAAATATCCCTCCAATCACAATGAATGTCTTTATATGACATAATTTAGAAGGTGACAACAAAGTGTCTGAGAATGAGACTCCAACATTACCACTTGAGGATGCCTCATTCATTTAGCAACCATCACTGAGGATGATTTTTAAAGAAGGGAGTGTGCAAGCAGCTTGGAGGCAACTACATTGCCCAATTATGGAAGGCAACAGATGGAAGAACTTGGAGCAAGTACCTCACCAGCTCCATCATCCATTCTGAAGGTACCAAAATTAGACCCCAAGGAGTTACAACAACATCTAAGGTATGCATTTTTAGGTGAGAATTCTACACTATCAGTAATTATTTCTTCTTCTTTGACAGGTGATGAGGAATAGAAACTCTTGCATGTGCTATGAGATCACAAAACAGCAATTAGTTGGACAATTATAGATATAAAAGGTATAAGCCCATCAGTGTGTATGCACAGGATCATGATGGAGGAGAACTATAAATCTTTGATTCAGCCTCAATGCCATTTGAACCCAGCAATGAAGGAAGTGGTAAGAAAAGAAGTATTGAAACTTCATGACGCAGGTATGATCTATCCTATTTCTGATATTAATTGGGTCAGTCTGGTTCAAGTTGTTCCAAAGAAAGGAGGCATCATAGTAGTGAAAAATGATAATAACGAGCTACTACCAACTAGGACAATCACAGGTTGGCGAGTGTGCATAGACTATATAATACTGCAACCCGTAAGGATCATTTTCTATTACCTTTCCTTGACTGAATGTCAGAGAGACTTGCGGGCCATGCATATTATTGTTTCCAATATGGGTATCCAGGGTATAACTAAATTGCTATAGCACCTGAAGACCAAGAAAAGACAACTTTCACATGTCCTTATGGTACATTCGCTTACAAGAGAATGCCTTTTGGTTTATGAAATGCACCAGCTACATGTCAAAGGTGCATGATGGCTATCTTTCATGATATGGTTGAGCAAATTATACAAGTATTCATGGATGATTTTTCAGTTTTTGGCCTTTCTTTTGATATATGTGTTGGCCCAAAGGCTCATCACTCTAGTTTTGATGATGATTAACTCATGTAGTTATAGTACAAATGAGCTTGTGTTTATATAGTTTCAGATTTACTATCAAGATCTTAGTAAGTGCTTAACTTCAATAAAGAAGTTTTGGAGCTAACACATGTAGATTCAAGAGCTCGCACGTCAAGATCGTATCTAGCACTCGAATTGAGTCAAGCTCTTTGGATCGTGTTTGGATCGAGTCGGCTTGGAGAAGGAGTTCTATAAGAAGACTTCAGTTGTTTAGTTTTAGTTTGTGTTTAGATCTTGTGTAAGATAGACTAGTGTTGATATGCTCAAGTTCACATACACACACAAGTTCAATATGTTTGGTTTTCGGTTTAAGCAGTTTTAGATTTCAAATATACATATATGGTTTCAATGAATAGATAGAATCAAAACAAGTTTACATAGTTTAATGTATATTGAATTTCATCTATATACATCTATGCTTCACATATTTAGAAAAACTTCACATATTTAGAAAAACTTATTTTGATGATTCTATTTCATGTGTTTAGAGTTTTGGAATTAACAAAACTTATTTTGGATTTAATGTCAAAAACATAGATATATTTTTTATATGTGTATTAGATTCCATCCATACACTCTATGCTTTAAAAGAGTTTAAATGTCTTGTTTTTGTATTTATACAAGTTTGAGAAAAAATTGAATTTTCTTTTCAAAGTTTGATTTTTGAAAAAAACTAATTTTGTGTTAATGCTTAATTCTATATCACAAAAATAGTTCAAATAGTTTTTAATATGGGTTGATTTTGGTTACACATATTTTTTTCTTCAAATATTTATAAGAATGTATTTTTGTGAAATTTATGAGAATTTATGGGATTTTATAGGTATTAAAAAGACCATGTATCATAGCCTATACCCTAGCTTGAGCCTTCTGGCAGTCGACCGGCCGATTGACAGGTCGGTCGACCAATGTACACAAGAATGTGCACAAGGCCTGCCAATAAGGCTGGTCGACCGGGGGGTCGACCGGCTGTAATTACCTAACTCTCAGGTAGTGCCGGTCGACTGACAGTCTTAGTGCCTTTAGGCTCGGTCGATCGGGCGATCAACCGGAAGGCAAGATTGCTAGGGGGCGGTCGACCGGGCGGTCGACCGTGCTTCAACGATCAGAAATATGATCGTTGGACGGTCGATCAGCCTTTCGACCAGAAGGTCAAAAATGACCTTTTCTGAACCCCAAGGCTATAATTCTGAGAGCCTATAAATAGGGCTTCTCTCAAGCTGTTTTCATCAAGATTTCAGAGAGCCCTTCTTCTAATCTTTTTCGTGTTTTACAGAAAGTTTAAAAGGAGTTTTTGAGCCAAAAAGTTTTATCTTTTATTTGTTTTTAAAGTGTTAGAAAAATCAAAGAAAAGAGAGTCTTTAGGAAATTGGTTTTGAGCTTTCTTTACAAATCTATTTAGTATTTTTCCCAAGTGTTTTTCTTTGTTATTTTCATTTTCAAACACTTTGTTTTCTCAGTTGAGCTATCATCTCTAATCCTATCTATATGTTCTTATTTTTGTGAGAAAAATTATTTGTGGTCTATTGTGATCACCAAGTGTTGTTGTGATCATTGGATCATCAAGATTGTAATATTTTCTTTGCTTTGACTTTGTGTCTATCTCTCTTGTGTAGAGGTGATTGTGTTTGAGTTTTGACTTTGTGCCTATTCCTCTTATATAAAGGTGATTGTATTTGAGAGAGGAGTAGTGTACTCCAAGTATAGAGTTGTAATCCTCAATGGAGGTCCCTTTGTGGAAGGTCCTGTGTGAACATAGTAGAAATCCTTCTGTGTGAAAGTGGGAGACGTAGAGCAGTGGCTCGAACCTCAAAACATATTTTGTTGTTTACGTTTGATCCATTATCTCTTAACTCTATCTCTTTTATATCTTGCATTACTTTATATTATTCATATCACATATGTGCTCGGTATTGGTTGTGTGCCCACACTTGTGTTGAACCAAGAGGGCTTCATATAGCATCTCAACTCTTAATTTAGAGGAATCTCGAGAAGATAGGCCAGAGCCTTCACGGGGAATTCGGCTACACTCTTTGGTTACACATAGTGTGTTGTAATTGAGTTTTTAATTCTGCATTATTTGTATTAGATTATCTAGTACACCTATTCACCCTCCTCTAGGTGTATTTCAATTGGTATTGGAGCCTACGCTCCTGATATTCGATTTAACCACCTAGGTGTAGATCTTGGATTGCTAATCTAAATTTGTATTTACACACATTATTTATGCACTCATGAATTTTCTTGCCCCTCCCATGTATGATGTTACCAACATCGGTTTGTGAAAGTTTAAGATTAGTGCATACCTTAAATCCCTAGGATTGCATGTTTACCTTGCCACTACCAAGAAATCTTATCTTGGTAATGACAAGCACATAGAGGCCAATGCACAAGCCTTAGTGGCACTAAGGCACACACTCAGCAAAGATTATTTATGTATCATTTCTCATTTTGTTTCCGCTTTTACAGTGTGGAACACATTGACCTCTCCCGAGCTACAAATGACAAATAATGTGGAGAAAGAATCTAGTGAAGAAGAGTCCGACCAAGCTTGCTTCATGGTCCAAGAGAATGACTCTAATTGCACACATTTATTGCATTATTCTTTATTATATTTTCACATTTATCATGTAATAAATCTGCTAATTCTTGTCTTAAATGTCTATTTTGTAGAAGATAATCATGGGGAGAAAGAGGATAAGTTCAAATAAATATCAGTTAAATTTAGATTTAACTAAATCTATTTAGTTAGAGGAGGATGATCCCAAATCCAGTTAGTTAAATCTAATTTTTGGTGAATCAAGTGGTTAAAGCTAAAGATCAACCGAGGATAACGTCAAATACAGAGTCCAAATTCAAAATCCAAAGGGATAAATGGATAGAGAGAAGATTAACAGATGAGATGAAGTAATTTTGACTCAGATTCTGACGGGATACATTTTAGTATATGAATCATAACTTTCTCTACTGAAACTCAAATCTGATAATTCAAGATGATCTAGAAAGAAAACTTAAAGGGCAACAACTCTTAAGTTGATCACTATCTCTAATTCTGTAATTTGTAGGCTATATTCAGCAAATCAACACGCCAACAAGCTGCAGATCAGAACTGAATATCAACATTAAATCAAGTTTGGAGATAAGGAGAGGATTCAAATTCAGAAATAACTAGCTCCCCCTATCTTCATACTCCTCTACCCTCTACATTTCTCCTATAAATACCTGCAAACTTAAAGGCAAATGGAACGACCAAGCAGAGAGTAGAATTTAGGCTCATTTGTAATTTATAACTTAGTTTTTTTTTATTTTCTTTCATGTAGTTTTTATTTTCTTTATGTAACTGAGAGGAGAGGATACTTTCATGGAGGAATGAGAGCAAGCTTGTACTGAAGGTAACACCGGTGTAAGTGATCTTTTCTTCCATTATTATTTAAATCGAATTGAAGTTTCTTTTTTCTCCTTTACTCTTGTTTTCAGTTACTTCCCTCTTCTGTGTTTGTGGATCCAAATGAAATCGATAGCCTCAAAGTTATCTTGCCCTTGCAAGTGTCATTGATGGCTTAAGGTGATGGATATCCATTTCTATAATAGTATAGCTTGCCCCTTCAATTCATAGTATAATACGGAAATGGCCAAGATCCTATTTGTTATACTTCGCTTGCCTTTAAGCAAAGATACATCGTCAATACGGGTCAAAGGTAAGTAGGCGCCGAAGAGGTAAGTAACTTTTTTAGGTTTTAGTTTTCTTTTCTTTTAATTTTAGTGTAAATTACCAACACTACAATCTTCCAAATTTCTTTCAATCTTTTTCAATTTTTTGTACATATCCATTTTCATTTTCTCCACCTTCTCGATCTACCGTGTTCTTTCAACTTAACTGTAACTCCATTTTTCTCTTTTCTTTTAAAAAACTAAAAGAAGAACTTTAATCATTCTTTGTAGCATAAAAGAGAACTTACTAAAAAGTTTTCGTCGCCAGTCCCTCCTTGTAGATCACGACCCACATAGCCACTTACTATAGCAGTAGAATTGAGCACCATGCACTACTGTTTTAAAAGTTCTAAAATTCTATATTTTTTCTGTGCAGGTTTTACTCATTCAGATTCCCTTGAGGTAATTTCAGACACTCAACTAGATGATAGTGTTAGTTCTCCTTGTGATGATAGCATAGATGCACATGCATTAAATGAAGAACAATCTATGTTTTGTGAAAACTTGCTTTTAGTACAAAGCTTTGAAAAAGCAAGAGTTTTAAATTAAAAAAATAAAATAAAAATTTATTTTCAAAGCTAAACATGATTTTACAAGAGAGGGTTGAGATTTCAAGTGAAAGAGCCTCCTTGAAAACTCAACTTGACCTTGCTTTAAAAGAGAACGAAATTTTAAAGAATAAAAATGATTGTGATGATGTTTTGAAGAATAAAGAGGTTTTGTCTTCAAAACTCGATTTTGTTTTAAAGGAGAACAATTCTTTGAAAAATAAAATTTCTTTGATTTCAAAAGAATTTGAATTTGTTTCAAGTGAAATATTTCTTCGAAAAATAATTTGGCTTCTCATTCTTTATAATTTTCCATTGTTATACCCTCTATTGATAAGAATTCATGCTCCGCTTCTTCTTTAACAATTGCAAATGATATTTGCATATTAAGAATAGTGTATATTGTTTGGCTCCACTTTGAGCCAATGTGTTATGGATCACAAGAAATTAGAATCTATATTTCGAAAGAAACAAGTTTCACATATTCATGCACACTAATTACGGCATACACATTCTTCTCATGTTCACACACATGACACTATGTATGCTCATGAGTACACTTGTACACATTGTGGACGTACTGGCCATCTTGCAAAGTTTTATTATGATAGAATACATAATTTAAATTTTACAAACAAGTTTGTTTGGGTTAGAAAAGGTGCTAACCCCCATGGACCCAAAAAGGTATGGGTACCAAAATTCATCCCTATTATATTTGATGTAGGTGTGAGCTCTCACTTGACATGAGAGTTTTGGTGTCTTGATGGTGATGCATTGAGCTTGATAGACACTACATTGGATGCGTCACCTTCAAGGATGTTTGGTGGGAGGGCCACCTGTTAGCCTAAAGGCCCATCACTCTAGTTTTGATGATGATTAACTCATATAGTTATAGTACTAATGATTTTGTGTTTATTTAGTCTTAGATTTATGATCAAGATCTTAATAGGTGTGTAGCTTCAACAAAGGATTTAAAGTCAAGTTTTGGAGCTAGCACGATTTGATTAAGAGCCTATGCATCAAGACCACATCAAGTACTCAAGAGGAGTCTAGCTCTTTGGATCGAGTTTGGACCAAGTCAAGAAGGAGAAGAAGACTTCAAGTGAAGACTTCAAGAGAAGACTTGTGTCTAGGTTTGTTTTTATTAAGATTTTGTTTTAGATAAAATGAAACGGATAGAATAGTTGGTGGATTGCTTAAGTATACCATATACACTCACATACAAGATTTAGATGTGTTTTCAAAAACAATTTTCATTTTGGAAAAGACTTTTCATTTTGAAAAAATACCGATTTGATTTTTGGAGTTTATTATATACATGTATTTTTAACCAAAATCGTTTTAGTGCTAATTGTCAAAAACATAGATATTTCATCTTTTATGTGTAGTGGATCATATCCATACACTCTATGCTTTAAAAGTGTTTAAATATCTTGTTTTTGCATTTGGAGAAGTTTTGAAAAAACCAATTTGAAAAATACGGTTTTTGTTTTTAGCCAAAATTTCTAAGTTACAAAAATAGTTCAAAATGTTTGTAACATGTCTTGATTTACTCAAACATGTTTGTTTATCAAAGTATAATATTGAAACTATTTTTGTAGAATTTTAGAGATTTTATGGAATTTTATTTAAGCTAAAAAGACACCTTTTAAATCCCTAAAAAGACCTGTCCTGGCTTCTGCCGGTCGACCGGACCAGTCGACCGTGCTAGGAGTCGGTCGATCGAGTCGGTCGACTGACGTTCACAGACATTCACGCCAGTCTGGCTAGAGGGCCGGTCGACCGACCTGGTCGACCGCCAGAGAGCTTCTGCTCTCTGGAAAGCCCCGGTCGACCGGGCCGGTCGACCGGCAGAGAGCTCTGCTATCTGTTCCAGGCCACGGTCAACCGGGCCGGTCAACCGAGGATCCAACGGTCAGAAATCTGACCGTTGGCGGTCGACCGGGCCGGTCGACCGACAGCCGTCAGGGCTGCTGATTTGGCCCCAACGGCTAGTTTTTGATGGCCTATTTAAAGGGGGTTCCTTGGGCTGTTTTGTAGAAGATTTTTGGAGAGTTTTTAAGCTAGTTTTTCCTACTCTATTAAGAGGTTTTCTCCACTTGTTTGAGAACAAATATTTCCAATCAAAAGGAAAGTTTATCAAGAGTATTTTCAAAGTGATTTCTTGTTCTTTCCTCCACAAATTCCATCCTTATTTTTCTCACAAACGCTTGAGCTATCCGTTGATATATTCATCCTATAGGAGTGTTATTGTGAGATTGTTTTTAGGTGATCAAAGTGTTGTGATCACCAAAGACTTCATCTTTGCTTTGAGGAGGCGGACGTGTGTGTTCGCATTGTTTCGAATTCTAGTGGGAACTCGGTGTTTGAGGTGCGGCCTCAGCGAGCTAGCAGGCTTGCGGTGTGTTTGTTCTTGCAGGAACGAGTGAAGGGACTAGAGAGTCCAAGGAGTTCAAGTGTGAACTCGCCTTGTAAGTGTTGCGGCATCGAGTGATCCGTTGGGATCGATTTTAGTGGAAATCCTTCATAGTGTTGAAGGCGGGGACGTAGAGCAAGTGTGCTCAAACCTCGAAACAAATTTTCCGTGTTTGCGATTGCTCTCTCTCTATCTCTTACTTGTTTATATCTTGCATGCTTATATTGCTTTCATCTTTATATGCTAGATATATTTTTGTGCTCACATTGTTATATGCTTGGGGTTTGTTTGCTACTCAACCAAGAGAGCCAACGCGGCACCTCAATTCTTATTTAGAGGAATCTTGAGGAGTTAGTCCAGAGCCCTTCACAGGGAATCCGGCTACACTCTTGTGTTATACTTGGTGTTTAGTTTAAGAAGTTTTAGTCTGTATTAAATAGTTTTAATTCCGCATTAATTGACCATTAGATTAGCTAGTCACCTATTCACCCCCTCTAGGTGATTACAATTGGTATCAGAGCCAAGTGCTCTTGATTTGGGTCTTACAACCTAGAGTTAAAGATCCTCTTTTTATAGCTAATCACAATATTTGCACACACATTATGGATTTCATGTCACCTCCCACCTTTGACATTCTTAACATCCAAACTTGG
Source organism: Agave tequilana (assembly GCA_038442645.1). Taxonomy (NCBI): domain Eukaryota; kingdom Viridiplantae; phylum Streptophyta; class Magnoliopsida; order Asparagales; family Asparagaceae; genus Agave; species Agave tequilana. Next base: position 26,555 of record JAVJIF010002503.1, on the reverse strand, counting down.
AAGGTTAAGATGTCTTTGTCCCTCAAAGCCCTAGGTATTCATGTCTATTTTGCCACTACTAGAGATTCTTATTGTTTAAATGGCAAAAATTTTAAGGCTAATGCAAAAGCCAACCATGCCTTGAAGAGTACCCTAAATGATGATTATTTATCTGGGGTTGCTAATCTTGATTCGGCTTTTGTAGTTTGGAACACCATCATCTCCCTTGGCGAACAAGAACAATACTATGAGGGGAGCGACTCAGATGTTGGAAGTGACGCTTCCAATGTGTGCTACATGGTCTAAGAGGATAACCCCCTTGAGGTAAATACCGAATCCGAGGAAGAAGAAGATGTTGATATGTCTTATGATGAGCTTGAATCATTTTGTCAACAACTTCTAGAAAAATATGACATGCTTAAAAAGGATAATAAGAAAATGAAAAACAAATTTGATTGCATGTTAAAAGAAAAAGATTCTTTACAAGATAAATTGGAATGTTTTTCAACAGAAAATGAAAGTTTGAAAAATGAAAATATTTCCTTGCTTTCTAAATTGAATGACATGTGTGAAGGAAATAATGCTTTGAAAAATAAAATTGTTTTGGTAGAAAAACAAAATTGTTGATTGCTTTAAATGAAAACACTTCTTTGGAAAGAAAAATTGTTGAAAAAGAAAAAGAAAATGTCTCTAAAAAGAATAAGAAAAATGATTATCATTCTCACCATACCTTACATGCTATCATTGATAAAAATGAAGTTAAATTTTTGAAAAATAGAATTGATTGTTTAAGCTCAACTTTGAGCAAATGTACATTTAATCATAAGAAATTGCAAACCTTATTTTCAAGGAAACAAGTTCCACATGTTCATGCACATCACCCACATCATACATATGCACATTTTGCACGCCATGATCACACTCATACACATATGCATCCTAGAGTGTACAAGTGTACACATTATGGCCGCAAAGGCCATTTGGTAAGATTTTATTATGATAGAATAAATTCTTCAAATTTTGCTAATAAAAATGTTTGGGTTCCTTGTAATGCTAACCCTCATGGACCCAAAAGAAAATGGGTACCAAAATCCTCACCTTTTGTATTTGATGTAGGTGCAAGCTCTCACACGACGTGAGAGAGTTGGTGCCTTGATGGCGGATGCATTTGAACTAGATGGACACATATATTGATGCACCGCTATCAAGGAGGTTTGGTGGGACAACTACCATGTTTGGAGAATTAGAGTATAGTTCTTTGGTTTTGTAACTATCTCTAAACTCCTACTTTATTTACATACTTTCCTTTGATGATTTTCAGCATGTTTTGTTTTTGTGCTTCATGTGGTGAATACTTGTTTAAATGTAGTTTTTATCAAAACATGGATATATACATGTACAAGTAGTGAGCAACATTTGATTCATATATGTTTGCACTTCATTGTTCATTTGTACTCACTATATGCACATGTATAGCCTAGTTTTGATGATTTTCTCATTTACACTTGTTTTGCCTATTTTCATATTTTACTTCATGTATATGCAATTTTTATTCAAATCTAATAAATACACATGTATGCCCCTTGAGTCTCTTGCCTTCATGCAAACTATATCATAGACTCTTTTCATATTTGGGATATGTATTCATATTGTTAGTTTTGGATAAAAACATACATATACCTAAAAGTTTGTTTATAGATGAAAAATAAAATCTTTATGATCTTCATGATTTTTGTTTGATAAAATGTTGTTTTGAGCTTTATTGATTATCTTCATGAAAAATGATAATTACATGATTCTTGTACACTCACACTCTATTTGTTTATTCATGGCTTTGTTTCATGATTATTTTTGAGCTTTATAGATCTTGAGTGACAACTCCTATGTATTTAGTATGTTTCATGATATACTTATGATTTGGTTTCATGTTTTGAAGGATCTTTAACTAGTTTTTCAAAACTTATTTTAACTAATTATGTATTCTTCATTTGGTAGTGTTTTCAATACTAAATTATTTTCAAACTCTAGTTTTTGAAAACCCTACCAACCCCGTAAAGGGTGGACGAATGGGAGAGCATGCCTTGTATGCTTTATTGAAAAACCTTTATCTTATGTATGAAAAGGGTGGTAATTATGAGTTATATACTTGATTTACATTGTTATTTTCAATTGGTATCTCAATTGATATTTATTTTGTATATACTCATATTTTATTTTCTATATATATATGCTTCATTTCAAATAATATCAATTTCTATTGGTATTCTCTTTTCATACATATATATGATTTGTTTGTGCTTGATTGTCAAGATATTTGCATGTTTAAAACACAAAGTATGTTTATGCTAAGCTTAATTCAAATCTTAATTTTCAATTGATTTCTCAATTGGTACTTTTTATATAAGCTTATGCATTATCTTCAATTGGTATTTTTTTTTTTACCGTTGGTATTTTTTTCTTAATATATTTCAATTGGTATCTATTGAACTATTTATTTCAATTGGTATCCATGAAAATTTAAATTGGTATCAAAATATAAAATATTTTCTTTCATTGGTATTAAAATTTCATTGTTATTTCAATTGGTAAAATGTTTCAATTACAATTAAAATTCAAAATTTGTATTGTTTAGTTACAATTGGATTTTTAAAAATGTTTTGATATGTATTGCCTATATGCAAGGGGAGCTTAACATCTCTTCTACATATAGATTCATGTTGAGTGTATCCTATAATGAGGAGGTTGATAATTCTTCTTTATGCGATACACGTGTGTAGGGGGAGCTTCACATCTCCTCTTATGCATTGCATATTATGTGTTATGTGAATTAGAGCTTATCATCCCTTCTTCATGTAATGCATGTATGTAGGAAAGTTAATTTAGCATCTTTCTCTTCATAAATGTATATCGCATATATCTCTTTATTGGTTGATTTGATTTCACCCCTTTATTGATTTTTGTTTCTGACAAAAAGGGGAGAACATTGTTTTGTGTTTACTTTAACCCCTTTATTGATGATTGACAAAAAGGTGGAGAAAGATTTTGAGTTTATATATGCATTTTTGTTTTTGCATATATTGAGTTTATGCATCTTGTGTTTTAGAAAATGGGAAGAATGTTTTTAAAAGTTTAAACAAAAAGGGGGAGAAAATTTTTGGAAAAAGGATTTTGGATTTATGTTTTACGTCTCTCACCTTATTGATGCATGTGTAGTTGTTTAGTTTTATGTACTTTATTGCCATATCTTATTGCTTATTTGTTATGCATGAGTTAAGGGGGAGCTTCTTTGACGCTTTACTTTAATCCATGCATATATAACTCTATGAGTTTTGTCATCATCATAAAGGGGGAGATTGTTGGCCCAAAGGCCCATCACTTTAGTTTTGATGATGATTAACTCATGTAGTTATAGTACTAATGATCTTGTGTTTATTTAGTCTCAGATTTGTGATCAAGATCTTAGTAGGTGTAGCTTCAAAAAAGGATTTAAAGTCAAATTTTGGAGCTAGCACGGTTTGATTCAAGAGTCTATGCATCAAGACCACATCAAGTACTCAAGAGGAGTCTAGCTCTTTGGATCAAGTTTGGACCAAGTCAAGAAGGAGAAGAAGACTTCAAGTGAAGACTTCAAGAGAAGACTTGTGTTTAAGTTTGTTTTTATTAAGATTTTATTTTAGATAAAATGTAAAGGATAGAATAGTTGGTGGATTGCTCAAGTATACCATATACACTCACACACAAGATTTAGATGTGTTTTCATAAAAGAATTTTCATTTTGGAAAAGACTTTTCATTTTGGAAAAATACCGGTTTGGTTTTTGGAGTTTATTATATACATGTGTTTTTAACCAAAACCGTTTTAGTGCTTATTGTCAAAAACATAGATATTTCATCTTTTATGTGTAGTGGATCATATCCATACACTCTATGCTTTAAAAGTGTTTAAAATATCTTGTTTTTGTATTTGGAGAAGTTTTGGAAAAACTAATTTGGAAAAATACGGTTTTTATTTTTAGCCAAAATTTCTAAGTTACAAAAATAGTTCAAAATATTTGTAACATGTCTTGATTTTACTCAAACATATTTGTTTATCAAAGTATAATATTGAAACTATTTTTGTAGAATTTTAGAGATTTTATGTGATTTTATTTAAACTAAAAAGACAACTTTTAAATCCCTAAAAAGACCTGTCCTGGCTTCTGCCGGTAAACCGGACCAGTCGATCGTGCTAGGAGTCGGTCGATCGAGTAGGTCGACTAATGTACACAGACGTGCACGCCAGTCTGGCTGGAGGGTCGGTCGACCGACCCGGTCGACCGCCAGAGAGCTTCTGCTCTCTAGAAAGCCCCGGTCGACCGGGCCGGTCGACCGGGCCGGAGAGCTCTGCTCTCTGTTCCACGCCACGGTCGACCGGGTCGGTCGACCGAGGCTCCAACGGTTAGAAATCTGACCGTTGGCGGTCGACCGGGCCGGTCGACCGACAGTCGTCAGGGCTGCTGATTTGGCCCCAACGGCTAGTTTTTGATGGCCTATTTAAAGGCGCTTCCTTGGGCTGTTTTGTAGAAGATTTTTGGAGAATTTTTAAGATAGTTTTTCCTACTCTATTAAGAGGTTTTCTTCACTTGTTTGAGAGCAAATATTTCCAATCAAAAGGAAAGTTTATCAAGAGTGTTTTCAAAGTGATTTCTTGTATTTTCCTCCACAAATTCCATCCTTGTTTTTCTCACAAACACTTGAGCTATCCGTTGATATATTCATCCCATAGGAGTGTTATTGTGAGATTGTTTTTAGGTGATCAAAGTGTTGTGATCACCAAAGACTTCATCTTTCAGGAGGCGGACGTGTGTGTTCGCATTGTTCCGGGTTCTAGTGGGAACTCGGTGTTTGAGGTGCGGCCTCGGCGAGCTAGTGGGCTTGCAGTGTGTTTGTTCTTGTGGGAACGAGTGAAGGGACTAGAGAGTCCAAGGAGTTCAAGTGTGAACTCGCCTTGTATGTGTTGCGGCACCGAGTGATCCGGTAGGATCGATTTTAGTGAAAATCCTTCATAGTGTTGAAGGCGGGGACGTAGAGCAAGTGTGCTCGAACCTTAAACAAATATCCCGTGTTTGTGATTGCTCTCTCTATCTCTTACTTGTTTATATCTTGCATGCTTATATTGCTTTCATCTTTATATGCTAGATATATTTTTGTGCTCATATTGTTATATGCTTGGGGTTTGTTTGCCAACACTAGTATTCAACCAAGAGAGCCAACGCGACACCTCAACTCTTATTTAGAGGAATCTTGAGGAGTTAGTCTCGAGCCCTTCACGGGGAATCCGGCTACACTCTTGTGTTATACTTGGTGTTTAGTTTAAGAAGTTTAGTTTGCATTAAATAGTTTTAATTCCGCATTAATTGACCATTAGATTAGCTAGTCACCTATTCACCCCTTCTAGGTGATTACACCACCATGGTTTGGAGACCTAGAGATTAGCCCTATTAGTTTTTGTAGCTATCTCTAACTCCTTATTTTATTTACATGCTTTCAATGATTTTAGCATGTCATGTTTTAATGCTCATTATGTTAAATGTAATGTTACTTAGACTTGAGATATTATAAATAGTATTTGAGATACACCCATATTTATATGGACTATTATTTTTGTATTCTCAATATAGTTTAGCTATTGTGTATATCCTGACTTTTAAGCACGTGCATTTACCCTGATGATCATGTTTGTTTTGTGATTCATGTGGTGATTACTTGTTTAGATGTACTTTTCGTTAAAACTTGTGTTTATAATTGTACAAGTAATGAGCTACACTTGATTACTATATGTTTGTGCTTCATTACTCATTTATACTCATTACATGTATATATATAACCTAGTTTTGATGATTCTTTCATTTATACTTATTTTTTCCTATTTTTGTACATGTTTACTTTCATGTATATGTCAATTTTATCCAAAACTTTAGATATAATATTCATCCTAGAGTCACTTGCTTTTCATTCAATATTATAGGATGGACTCATTTATATTTGAGATATGTAAGTATACTCTAGTTTAGACAAAACATACATACTGATTATGATAGAGAATTCTGATTGTTAGCATAAATAGGCTAAATTAGCACGAGCATAATATTTTATCTGAATATAATTACCGAAATCATTACCCTAATTCTTTTCATAATTAAAACAAACCTTTTTGTAATAGTTTAGTCACAGTATCTTCCAAATAAATTAATTATTCAAATAGAATTAGAAAAGATTAAGTTGGTACTTGAAACAACAATCCTCGTGGGACGATACTCTATCCACTCTATACTAATTGTTAACTATTGGTACACTTATAATACAAATTTGCATATATCGTTTGGCGTAGTGCTTGGACCCCTCATAATTATAGTAACTTCAGGTACTCCGTGTCAGAGAAGGTTATCCTCGTGTGGGAGCGACGCCTTTTGGTCGAGTGGGAGACTGGCATAGATGATAAAAGTTAAATACTGATTGTTTACTTGCATGTAAGTTGCAGTGGTATTCAGAGAGCACTGCTGTGATGAGTCGTTCACAGTAGCATTGTAGAGTGATTTGATGAACACTCCTCTTCTTTGTCAAGTAGTCCTTAGATCCGTCGGAGGGGATCAAAGAGACCAGCCTCGAGTCTCTGAGGATAAGGACTTTTAGCTCCCTTCTGACCTTAGCTGTCAGAGAGCGAATGTTAACCTTGTGTGGTGACTTTGAGATGCAAGTCTCATGGGCACAAGGTTCAGAGACGCAGAGTTCATGTTCTGTAAGACAGACGCGGCTCTCGCGTTTTGCCTTTGAGATGTAGGTCTTGTGTCTCTGCTAAGAAGAGACGCGGACCTCGCATTACTGATTGTCGCATTTGTTTGGTGACACTTGAGAAACATGAACTTCATGAGTTCCGAATTCTGACGTAGAGACGCGGATCTCGTGCCTCTGAGAAGAGACACGGACCTCGCGTTGTTGAACATCACGTCTGTGAGGTAGGGTCTCAAAAATGTGAGGCTTATGAGCTCTGTGTTTTGGTCTCCAGACACGAACTTCACGCATCTGATGAAGTTTAGAAGAGATGTGGGCTTCAGCCTCACGTTCCTGTATCTGTTGGACAGATGATTATTTCAGCTTCTTCCATCTGTTATCGACATGCGCGATGACTTTGTCGACATTCAACATTCTGGTTACACTTCACGGGTTATTGGGAACCTCCGTAACCTGGAGCTAAGGAATCTTGAGAGAAAGGGCATGGCAAGATTGGCCTTCAATGTCGTTAGCCTCGCGGGTCTCTTGGGAGATGTTGACATGGGCCTCGCGGCCAACGCGGCCAGAAATGGCACTGTTTGGGCAGGCCATCCTTGAGGAAGTCTCCGAAGAGACTTGAGAGTGGATCTCTAAGGAGATCCTACTGTATTGCCGCATGAGCCTGGGGCTCTTGGAGCCAGAAGAGAGAAATTCCTCGTACTTTACCTGATCGAATTCCATGACAAGTGACTCAACTATTTTTTCACGAAGTTGATATCACCTTGCGCCACAACTTGCTCGTCAGTGGAGAAAGAAGTCCCTAGCGGAGTCGCCATCTCTTGTACGGAGAGGAAAGTTGAAAGTGTGTTGCAAAATTTTCTTGAATCAATGAAAAGTTACAATAACTCAAATTCTAATTATAAGAGGGAGAAGACACTCAAGCTCAAATCTTCTCTTTGTTTAAGATTGAATTCTTTGTGTAGCGGTGGAAAATGATTCTAGTTTTTCATTGACCGGATGAACGTCAAGCTCTTCTGAAACTTTTCTCCTTCGATCACTGATGGAGTAACACAGCTCCTACCCAATGAAATCTCAAAGAGGTTAGACAAAAACATGAACTCAACAAGTTAGTGTAGAAGAGTTGAGCTCTTTATAAAACCAATATTTCTCAGCTGAAAAATTCCGACCCCTCTTCAATAGCAAATTGAACTATTTATAAGGGTTCCAGCAGTAAAACTATCCCCTAAAAATCCTCCATAATGAGAGTTAACTCCCCTCATTATGTGAACAATACTTAACCCAGTAATGGGGATAGTTATAACTGAGGCGTAGAGCTCCTTTGCAGTTGAAATGTGGACTTGAGCTCTGCGTTTAGCGTTAAGGTGATGTTGGACGCGGGTCTCGAGCTCCGCATCTGTACTTCCTCATTAGCATGACATAAGACGCGTACCTCGAGCTTTGCGTCTAAGACATGGGCTTCAAGATCTGTGTCTTGGCATTGAAGTGATGCTGAGACGTGAGCTTCAAGCTCCGCATCTTAACAAAGGAGTGGTGTTGAGACGCGGGTTTTGAGCTCTGCGTCTTGGCATTACAGTGATGCAGGGGCGAAGGCTTCGAGCCCTACTGATTGGTAGTGAAAAGTGCATTTTTATCATTATATTTACCATCACATTTTCATATTTATATCTATAATTCTGCACATTTATTAATATTTATTTATTTATTGTGTGCAGGCCTCGAATTATTATTTTAATAATAAATAAAGCTTAATGAAGCCAAAAGCCCATATTTGAAGCCCAAGTGCAAAAGTGCAAATATCAATTGTCAAAGTGCAAATATACAAGGGCCAAAAGCTAGGGTTTTTAGGTTTTCTTTCTAGGTTAGATTTTATTTTCGTTTTTCTTTTGTAAATTTTGTAACTGAGAGTGGAGGGACCTTTCATGGAGGATGGAGTCTACGCTTGTACTGAGGTGACAGCGGTGTAAGCCCACTTATCTTTCATTGTTAATGAAATTCACTTGAGGTGTGTTTTTGTTATTATTTTATGTTCTTCTTCTCTTGTTTGTTTCTTTGTTTCTCTGTATTCTTGTTTTCTTCATTCGTTTTTTCTCTAATGCCTTGTGAACAATGAGACCCAATTGCATTGAGACTACCTAGCCAAAAAAGAATCCTTGATGGTTTATGGCGATTAACTTCCTATACGCCATACTTGCAAGTCTTCCTAGAAAAGGTAAATCATCGCACGGATCAAAGGTAAGCAGGCTAAAGAGGTTCGTACGTGTTTTTCTTTATTTTCTTCCTTTAGTTTAGATCCACATCTTCCTAAATTCTTCTCTTCCACTTCACTGTAAATACCACCCATTGTAAATACCACCATCATAACTAATAAAAAGATAAAAACTTTAGAGAAACTTGCTTAACGCTTCCATCGCAGTCCCTCCCTGAGGATCACGACCCGCATAGCCTTGCTACCGCGGATTAGTATTGAGCACCTCGCACACCTTTAATTCTCAAATCTAATATTCATATTTTTGCGTGCAGGAAAAACTCAGTCAACAAATTGGCGCCGTTGCCGGGGAGGGACGGTAAGTTTTTATCTCTAAAATAAAAAAAAATTAACTATTCTTTTATTCTTTTCTGTTTGCAGGTTTGGAGAACAGGAAACAGAAAAACATCAGCAGCAGTGGACATATAGCTACTCTGTGCCTCTGCCCTCGAAGGCAGAGCACCAGAGTCTACTGTATTGCCGCGGATCCGCGGCCATAGCCGCGAAAACGCGGCGGCAGTAGTGAATTACTAACTGCAGTTTTTTGCAGGGTGCTTCAAATTAAAAATACTGCTTTCTGCTCTGTTCTGATTTGTTCTGTGATATACCTGTATACTGCTAATTAATTCAACAGTAAATTATTTGTTGTTAAAATAAAATTGATTAGACGTTTGCATATTAGGCACGTGTCTTTTCAATTACTTTTTTTTACTGTTGAAGAGTGCTGGAGAAGCAAGATACGTACGCATTGCATGTAGAATAGGACTCATCTCTTGGTTGATTTTCTGCTTCGAGTGATTCTTATCTATTTATCTTGTACACTTGCACTAATTCATCTTAAGGGCATAACCCATTAACAAGATAAGGTGGGGATTTCATCACCCTTCCTTAGCCCAAAAATCATATCCCAAGCACTCACTAACCCAAGCCTAACTAAAAAGAGTAGACGTTGGCCCTAGGGACATCTCGGACTCAATAGGAGATTATCCTAAGGGGGAACAGTGCTGGAAGTTGACTCTTGTCAAATCAGTGTCTAGGAAAGGGATTGAGGGCCGAAAGCCCGAAGATTGGTGGTTATTTAATTAAGGAACGTCTTTGACGGAAAACCTCCCACCACTCTTGCCCTGACCTGGCTGATTAACTTGTGGTCAAAGTCTGCACCCTACCTCCCGTGGACAGTCTAACCAGTTAGGAGTCGTCTAGGTCATAGGTCTACCCTAACTTAGGATAGAATTTTTTTTCTTTTTGTTTGTTTATTTGTTTGTTTGTTTGTGTTGGTGTGATATGGCATATAATAATAATTTTTCCAACTTTAATCCATATTACACACCTAACTATTTTCGGATATTACCAACCGGGCATATCTTAACTTTGACCAATCTAGTGTGCCGGAATGGTCTTATCCGAATAATTATAACCCATACCCCCCATCTTATGAAAATAAAAAAAAAATTTTAAAAAAAATGTTATAAAAAGGAAATATTTTGACTTATTTTTTGAAAGAAATCTAAGTTAGTTTTAAGGATTAGGAAAATCATGATTAAGATTTCTAAAAACTTGGTCAAAATAAATAAATTGTTAAATTTTTAGGTATAGGAGGAGAAATTGAATAAGTAGTTAGTCTTAATTTTTACCTTAATGACATGTGCACACCTAATGCATATCTAGGATTCTAAGATAAAGACCCTTGTGCCTCATATATATAAAAATAAAAAAATTAAATTCACCAATTAAGCTGGGTACATGTGCCTCAAGAAGCATAAGTATTCACGCCTAAAGGTGAGTCCCAAAAAAAAAAATAAAGTCCTTAGTTTTGGGGTCTAGTTCACTCGAATTTGAGTCCGCGGGGTGTTTTCTCACCTGGTGCCCTAAAGCCGACCGGTTTGGGAGCCACCGACTTTAAGTTCGCTACATGGGTGGATTAGAAAGCCTAAGAAAACTGAGAAATATTATACATGTATTAACACATCTATTAGTCAATTAGTTAGGTATGAGGGCCTCAAGAAGCCTTGATACTTATACGAAAGAAAATTAGATGAGTTATACATGCCAAATATATATATATATATATATATATATATATATATATATATATATATATATATATATATATATATATATATATTAACACATCTAATAGTCAATTAGTTAGGTATGAGGGCCTCAAGAAGCCTTGATACTTACACGAAAGAAAATTAGATGATGTTATAAAAATAATAAAGAGGCATGAGAGTCCAAGTTAAGGAATTCCTAGATTCACAAGGGTGCGTATGACTTTTGGTAACGAAAAAGACTATACAAACATTCAATTTTAATCCTTACCTAAAATAAAATAACAATTGACTTTATTAGGACTAAGTTTAAAGAATGAATAAAAATGAGGATCCTAAAACTTATAGACTACTTAGTCTCTTCAATAATAATTCAAATATTTTTCTTTTTATAACATTTTTTTTTAAATTTTTTTTTCAGATTTTTTTTTTTAAGCAAATTTTTGTTGGTTTCTACCTATGTTAGTATGTTAGTAAAGCCCAATTGGTGATTTTTTTTTTCTTTTTTTTTTCTTTCTTTTTTTTTTATGAGGCACAAGGTCTTTATCTTAGAATCCTAGATATGCATTAGGTGTGCACATGTCATTAAGGTAAAAATTAAGACTAACTACTTATTCAATTTCTCCTCCTATACTTAAAAATTTAACAATTTATTTATTTTGACCAAGTTTTTAGAAATCCTAATCATGATTTTCCTAATCCTTAAAACTAACTTAGATTTCTTTCAAAAAATAAGTCAAAATATTTCCTTTTTATAACATTTTTTTTAAACTTTTTTTTTAATTTTTTTTAGCAATTTTTGTTGGTTTCTACCTATGTTAGTATGTTAGTAAAGCCCACAGAAAGAAAACCTAAAAACCTTTACTAACATATCTAAGTGTGGGGGTGGGCTTTACTAACATACTAACATAGGTAGAAACCAACAAAAATTTGCTTTAAAAAAAAATTTTAAAAAAAATTTTAAAAAAAAATGTTATAAAAAGGAAATATTTTGACTTATTTTTTGAAAGAAATCTAAGTTAGTTTTAAGGATTAGGAAAATCATGATTAGGATTTCTAAAAACTTGGTCAAAATAAATAAATTGTTAAATTTTTAGGTATAGGAGGAGAAATTGAATAAGTAGCTAGTCTTAATTTTTGCCTTAATGACATGTGCACACCTAATGCATATCTAGGATTCTAAGATAAAGACCCTTGTGCCTCATATATATAAAAATAAAAAAATTAAATTCACCAATTAAGCTGGGTACATGTGCCTCAAGAAGCATAAGTATTCACGCCTAAAGGTGAGTCCCAAAAAAAAAAAAATTAAAGTCCTTAGTTTTGGGGCCTAGTTCACTCGAATTTGAGTCCGCGGGGTGTTTTCTCACCTGGTGCCCTAAAGCCGACCGGTTTGGGAGCCACCGACTTTAAGTTCGCTACATGGGTGGATTAGAAAGCCTAAGAAAACTGAGAAATATTATACATGTATTAACACATCTATTAGTCAATTAGTTAGGTATGAGGGCCTCAAGAAGCCTTGATACTTATACGAAAGAAAATTAGATGAGTTATACATGCCAAATATATATATATATATATATATTATATATTAACATAGGTAGAAACCAACAAAAATTTGCTAAAAAAAAAAAAATTTGCTTTAAAACCCTAGCTTTTGGCCCTTGGCTTTACAAAATTTGTTGACTGAGTTTTTCCTGCACGCAAAAATATGAATATTAGATTTGAGAATTAAAGGTGTGCGAGGTGCTCAATACTAATCCGCGGTAGCAAGCTATGCGGGTCGTGATCCTCAGGGAGGGACTGCGATGGAAGCGTTAAGCAAGTTTCTCTAAAGTTTTTATCTTTTTTTATTAGTTATGATGGTGGTATTTACAATGGGTGGTATTTACAGTGAAGTGGAAGAGAAGAATTTAGGAAGATGTGGATCTAAACTAAAGGAAGAAAATAAAGAAAACACGTACGAACCTCTTTAGCCTGCTTACCTTTGATCCGTGCGATGATTTACCTTTTCTAGGAAGACTTGCAAGTATGGCGTATAGGAAGTTAATCGCCATAAGCCATCAAGGATTCTTCTTTGGCTAGGTAGTCTCAATGCAATTGGGTCTCATTGTTCACAAGGCATTAGAGAAAAACGAATGAAGAAAACAAGAATACAGAGAAACAAAGAAACAAACAAGAGAAGAAGAACATAAAATAATAACAAAAACACACCTCAAGTGAATTTCATTAACAATGAAAGATAAGTGGGCTTACACCGCTGTCACCTCAGTACAAGCGTAGACTCCATCCTCCATGAAAGGTCCCTCCACTCTCAGTTACAAAATTTACAAAAGAAAAACGAAAATAAAATCTAACCTAGAAAGAAAACCTAAAAACCCTAGCTTTTGGCCCTTGTATATTTGCACTTTGACAATTGATATTTGCACTTTTGCACTTGGGCTTCAAATATGGGGCTTTTGGGCTTCATTAAGCTTTATTTATTATAAAATAATAATTCGAGGCCTGCACACAATAAATCACTAAATATTAATAAATGTGCAGAATTATAGATATAAATATGAAAATGTGATGGTAAATATAATGATAAAAATGCACTTTTCACTACCAATCACCTACATCTAGGCATTACATGAATGGCTTTGATTAGCCTCGCCTCTGAAGTGTGGACTTTGCTATCTGATGACTTATCTTCAGTGATTTTTAGACAGTCTACACACTAAAATGAACCAAGGCATATTGATCGGGGCGAAACTAGCACTCAGAAAGTGTGTTTTATGAAATCAATGTAAAAGCTTTCGTATGTGCTAATGTTCCCTTGATACTTCCGTTATAGCAATGGCTCAACGGGTCGAATCCACAGGGACGGGAAGCGATAGAAGCATTAACAGTCTCTATTCACGTTTTATATTAACAGTTCTTCTTTGTTAAAATAATGAAAAAGAAAAGCAAAGAAAAGAAAGGAAATCAAGCATGTGGTAGGTGAGGAAGGCGAGGAAAACGTCGATGTGAATAACCAAAGAGAAGTGGTTTGGAAAGCAAAATAGAAAAGAAGAAGAAGCTTGTAGTAAAGAAGATGAAATAAGGGTGAACAAAGAGGATGGTAAAAACACCGATGAAAAGATAAAAGAATTGCTTTTTAAAATAAGATAAAATAAAAACTCATGGCTACTAACTACCAATTGGTCCACTGACCATGCTAACCTCTTAATGATAGTTGCCTCACATTTGATCCTCGGCCATCACTAATCCTTGGCTTCAAGAGACGATACAAAGCATGGCAAATGAGATGGTTCTTCACATTCAAACAACACATCCATACCACATAACAAGTTGCAAGCTACTGTTAAATCATCAAAACCGGTTAGAGGTGAGCATGAAATAAAGTTAGCATTTGCAAGTTAGCAAGTTAGTGGGTTAGGTGTTAGAATGTTAGAATGTTAGAATCTATCATCATGAGCCATCAATGGCTCTTGCAAGAGTAAGGCCTTATAGAGGATATTAGATTCATGTGGATTAAATAAGTTGTTAGATGGTTAGTGGTTAGTAGTTAGATTGCCATGAGAAGAAGAAAAGTTAGCCAATTGATTTCTAAAAGAAAGAACAATCAAAGAGTTTAAGAGTTTACCGTGTAGCTGGTGGCTAACGGGTCGTGTCCACGAGAAGGAATGCGATGGAAGCGTTTTGGTGAATTGCTTAAAAACAAAGAACTGTGTTTGTTTTGTTTTTATGAAAAAGAGAATGGAAAGAAAAAGATGATTAAAAGAGAAATTGCAACTTTAGAAAAGGTTTTGGAGAAGGTGATTTAGAAAGCTTGAGAATTGTTTTGTTGTTTTTAATAATGAAGCAAATCTGGGCTCACTATCTCACTACTCAATTGTTCATTCTCTACTAAAATATCAAGTGCCTCAAAGTGATCATTTGCAAAACTTAAAGTTAATTTTTAGAAAGCTTTAAGTAAAGCACATAAGATGGTTAGAAGAGTTGAGTCTTTTCTTCAAGAAATCATTAGAATTGAATGTTAAAACATCAAGCGCGAAGAAGCAAGAATGAAGTAAAAATAATTCAAGAGATAGTCATGAAAGAAGTGAGAATTCAATAATCCAAACCCATCCTCATGTGCCTTCAAGAACACTTTCAAAAAGAAAAGCTTTTAAGTGAGGCATGCATATGATTCATTGGGTCTTTTTCTTTTAAAAACAGAAGAGAAGAAGAATAAGAGAGAGTTATGATAGCGAGCCCAGAAAACCGTTTAGTTATCCATAGAAAACAACGAAGAAAGCATAGACATAATGCAAACCATACCGTACTGCAAGTGGAAGAAAACTTGGCTCGACTTTTGTATTGATGTCACTTTAATCTTCAAGTACAAGCACTCAGTTCCTCTCTCTCACAAGTTTTGATACTAGACTACAAAGTAAATAACAAGATTACAACTTTTGTGCTAGCTAACAATGAGCCTGAATCCTAAGAAAATAAACACAAAACTTAATCCTAGTCTTCGCTGCCTTTTTCTTTGCTGAAACCAGTATTTATAGGCAAAACCCTAACAGAGAGGATCCCGGGAAGATTGGGGGAGCAAACGCTCCCCCAACGGCCACAAGATAGCCGCGGAAATGCGGCTTGTATCTTTTGCTAGTTTTCTTGTTTCTGCTCCAACCGTTGACGAAACAGCCTTTGATTTCGTGGCTTCAATCGCTCGATTCAGGGAGAATTCTTCTCAACCTCTTGATATGCCAAGATTTAGCCCTGATTTCTTCATTTCGAATTTATTCTGAATTAATTCAGAATTTGGTGGGCTTTTGGGCTTGTTTCTCTTTTCTTTCTTTGAGCACTTGGGCCTACATTTAGTAAAGAAAAAGAAAACTTATTAATAGGATTTATTAACTAAAAAGCATGATAAGGTGACAATGTAAATACAACATATGTGACTAATCACACCCCCACACTTATCTTTTGCTCGCCCTCGAGCAAAACATCAGACTAACTCTAATAAATTATTAGACCACTTTCGCAGGTCACTCGATTACACTGAGCATGTGCAACAAGCCGTTAAACCTCTAGGTTACCCCTAGAGGACGAGTTTTGTCTCGTGAGGGTTTTCAATGGATTGCACCCACAAAATCCAAAAAAAAAAAGAGAAAGAAGTTAGTATTTTTGAAAAGCATTTTGAAAAGAGAAAATATTTGAAGTATATTTGTAAGGCTTTAAGTAATCTATAAGTTATAGGAATATCAAATTTTTCATTCCTAAACTTAGTCTCTATTCAAAAACATGTCATCAATTAAAGTAAGGCGTCAAATTGTACTTCTCATCTAGTCTATTAATTTACCCTGAGTCGTATGCACCATCGTGATTGTGAAGTTGACTAAGGGTTCTTTAACATTAACTCCTATGCCTTATATTTATTTATTTTTGGTGAAATTTATTCCTCAATTTCATTAGGCTTTCTAATCTGCCCATGTAACGAGCATTCAGTCGGTGACACCCAAACCGGACAGTTTTAGGGCACCAGGTGAGAAAATACCTTTAAGGACTTACACACTCGAGCAGATAAGGCCACGAAACCAAGGTTTTTATTTATACGATGTGCCCCTTTTAGGCGTGAATACTTATGTTTCATGAGGCATAAATACCCAGCTTAATCAAAGGATTTATATACACATCTAATTATCTTTTGCATAAATACTAAGGCTTGCTTAGGCCAAAGCACCTAGCTAATCAATAATTAGACTTGTTTTTTTTTTTCTTTTTCATAATTATTTTTTTTTATAAGGCATAAGAGTGTCTGTTTTTAAACCCTCAGTGTGTAAGTGTATTTAGTGTGCATATGTCATCAAGGTAAATATCAAGAATAAATTACTTTCACAAATTTTCTTCCTGACCCTAAAAATCAAACAAGTTATCTTATTTTGACCAAGTATAAGAAATCCTAATTATGATTCTCCTATTCCTTAAAATTGACTTAATTTCTTACAAAAAATATATCAAAATATTGTTCTACCCCTTCAAAAAGTTTTTTTCTTTTTTCCTTTCTTTTTTTATTTATCAGTCATGTTAGAACCCTCCCCCACACTTATCTCATGCATTGTCCCCAATGTATGAAAGAAATGTATAAGTGCATGAAATAAAAATGAAAAAGAGGAAAGTTACCGATACACTGGGTCAAAAAGACCTATAGCCGTTTCATTTACCGGCGCCGATTAAAGAAAGGTTTAAGGCGTTGACCATTTACCTTAAAGTCATTTCCATTCTTGGTGTCACTGATTTCAACTGCACCGTGTGTAAACATGGTTTTTACAACGAATGGCCCAGTTCATCTCGATTTCAATTTTCCTGGAAAAAGACAAAGCCTAGAATTATAGAGTAAGACTTTTTGTCCAAGGACAAAGGTTTTTCTTATGATGTGCTTGTCATGGAAAATTTGACTCTATCTTTAGTGATCCTAGCATTTTCATAGGCCTCATTTCTCAATTCCTCCAATTCGGAAATTTGTAATTTTCGAAGGTCACCGGCCTTAGTCAAGTCGAAATTCAACTGCTTAATTACCCATAAGGCTCGGTGCTCTAACTCAACGGGCAAGTGACAAGGTTTGCCATAGACTAACCTATAGGGAGACATTCCTAGAATCATCTTGAAAGCGGTCCTGTAGGCCCATAGAGCATCTACAAGTTTGATGGACTAATCTTTCCGGTTTTGGTTCACAGTTTTCTCCAATAGAAGCTTGACTTGTCTATTTGAAACCTCAACTTGCCTACTGGTTTGAGGATGATAAAGTGTGGACAACTTGTGAGTTATGGCATACTTTCGCATAAGAGCTTCAAAAGATCTATTGCAAAAGTGAGTGCCATCATCACTGATGATAGCACGAGGGGTTCCAAAGCGGGAAAAAATGTTCTCTTTCAAAAATTTTATGACAACTTTGTTATCATTAGTTTTACAAGGAATGGCTTCTACCCACTTGGACACGTAATCCACAGCAACTAATATGTATTGGTTCCCAAATGAATTAGTAAATGGACCCATAAAGTCGATGCCCCAAACATCAAAGAGTTCTATTTCTAGAATTGGGTTTAGGGGCATCATATGTCGGTTTGAAATCCTTCCTACCATTTGGCATCTAGGGCACGTCTTGCAAAATTTATAAGCATCCTTGAATAGAGTGGGCCAATAAAACCCACTTTGTAGCACCTTTTCAGCAGTCTTGCGGGGACCAAAGTGTCCACCGCATGCAAGTTCGTGACAGAAAGATAGAACACTCTTAACCTCCTCATCGGGAATGCATCTCCTAATAATTTGGTTAGAACAGTACTTGAAAAGATACGGTTCCTCCCAAAAGAAATACCGGACTTAGGATAAGAACTGGTAAACATCTTTTTTGGACCAATGAGACGGAGTTTGGTTTATGACTAAGTAATTCACTATATCAGCAAACCAAGGTTCCCTAGAGATAGCTAAGAGATGTTCATCAGGAAAATTCTCATTTATGGGTAATTCGTTGCATGGAGAATTAGGGATCCGGGAGAGGTAGTCATCAACGACATTTTCTATGCCTTTCTTATCTCGAATCTCAAGATCGAATTCTTGAAGAAGGAGGATCCAACGAATGAGTCGGGCCTTGGCATCCTTCTTCATCATGAGGTACTTAAGCGCAGAATGATTGGTGAAAACAGTGATTTTGGACCCTAGTAGGTAGGGATGAAACTTCTCTAAGGCAAACACTACTGTCAAGAATTCCTTCTCAGTTGTAGTGTAGTTCAGTTGAGCATCGTTGAGAGTCCTACTAGAGTAGTAAATCACATGCTGCTTGTTATCAATGCGTTGTCCTAGGACAGCGCCTATGGCAAATTCGGAAGCATCGCACATGATCTCAAACGGCTTAGACCAATCCGGTGCAGATATGATTGGTGCAGAAATAAGCGCTCTCTTAAGCTTCTTCCAAGAATCATGAAGTGAAGGACACATCCTTAGCTAACAGATTAGTCAAGGGCCTAGCAATTTTGCTAAAATCCTTGATAAATCTTCGATAGAAACCAGCGTGTCCTAGGAAGGATCTAATGTCCCTAATGCATTTGGGCATGGGAAGCTTAGCAATAACCTCGATTTTGGCTCTATCCACTTCAATTTCTTTCTTGGAGATTTCATGATCCCAAGACAATTCCATTTTACCATGAAGTGGCATTTCTCTCAGTCAGTGTCAGATTTTTCTCAGCACAACGTTGGAGGACGAGTTCTAGATGGTGGAGACATTGAGTGAATGAATCTCCGTAGATGGAGAAATCATCCATAAAGATCTCTAAGAATCGTTCTACCATATCAGAAAAAAGACTCAACATGCAACGTTGAAACGTTATTGGGGCACTACATAAGCCGAAGGGCATTCGACGATAAGCAAATGTCCCAAATGGACATGTAAACGTAGTCTTTTGTTGGTCCTCGGGAGCGATAGGGATCTGATTATAGCCCGAGTAACCGTCCAAGAAATAGTAACACTCGTGACCTGTCAAACGTTCAAGCATTTGATCAATGAAGGGAAGTGGGAAATGATCCTTACGAGTTGCAGCATTCAATTTCCTATAGTCGATGAAAACTCGGATCTTCGTGGGAAGTCGAGTTTGAACCAACTCTTTGTTCTCATTTTCCACTACGGTGAAACCGGATTTCTTCGAAACCGCGTGGACAGGACTGACCCATTGGCTATCAGAAATGGGATAAATTATCCCATTGTCTAAGAGTTTTATGATTTCAGCATGAACAGCCTCTTGCATTATAGGGTTTAACCTACACCGCGGGTCTCTCTTAGGTGTGGCGTCTTCATTGAGATGAATGCGATGTTGAACGATGGTTGGACTTAATCCCTTGATATCAGTTATAGTCCACCCAATGGCTTTCCTATGTTTTCTTAGAATAGCTTTCAGATCTTCTTCTTCCCCGTCATTTAAATGGGAGGCAATGATGATAGAAAAGGTCTCTTATTCGCCTAGATAGGCGTACTTGAGATGCGCAGGTAAGGCTTTCAATTCTAAGGAAGAGGAAGGCTCACTGGTAGGACTAGTCAAATCTGTTGGCTCCAATATTGGTGAAATAGGGTTTGAGGCCCAATTCACAGTAGAATCTACAACCTGATCAAGATTAAAGTCGTCAGACTCTAACCCGAATTCACACTCTGTTTCTAATTCCATTTCTTCCTCATGTTCACTTGTCAAGTTCTCAATTAGGTGACCTCAAATGTTTGGTCCTCGATATCGCGGGGTTGTTTTCCTAGATTGAAGACATTGACTTCTCTAGTCATGTCCTCAAAGGTTAACCTCATAGACCCATTTCTATAATTGATGATGGCATTAGCAGTAGCAAGGAATGGTCGCCCTAGGATAACAGGAGTTTGAGCCCTATGATTAGAGTTGGACACAGGTTGTGTCTCCAGAACTATGAAATCAACAGGGTAAATGAACTCTCCTACTCGGATCAAGATATCATTAATCTCCCCTTTTGGAACTTTAACAGAACGGTCAGCCAGTTAGATGGTGACTCGAGTTGGACTAAGATCACCCAACCTGAGCTGTTGATAAACAGAGAATGGAAGCAAGTTGATACTTGCCCCCAAGTCAAGAAGTGCACGACTGATCTCGGCTTGTCCAATTGTGCAGGCAATGGTGGGACTACCTGGATCCTTATACTTGACAGGGATAGGACCTGATAATAGCTCACTAATGTTAGTGGCTAAGAAGACCTTTTTTGGAACATTAGTCTTTCTCTTCTTGTGCACATGTCCTTAAGAAACTTGGCATAGGAAGGAACTTGTTGGATGGCATCAAGAAGTGGCACATTTATCTTCACTTGGTTAAATATCTCGATTATCTTGTCCATGTGAGGATTTTGCTTGTTGTTTTTCAGCCTATTAGGAAATGGTACTATAGGCTGGTGCACCTGGCTGGCTGACTTGTCTTTTTCAGATTCGTCAGAATTGGAAGAAATTAGATTAGATGAAGTAGAAGCTTAATTGTGGTCATGCTAAATGGGATTGGTTGGTGTTGACACTTAGTTATCAGCTCTCTTTCCTGACCTCAATGTATGCACAACATTACATTGATTAAATGAATGATCCTCAGCCAAATGAGCTTGTTGAGAATTCCTCGGATTGGTGACTGGCTGACTAGGCAGGGTACCCTTTTGTCTCTCATTTTGTGGAGTGGCTAGTTGACTCATTTGAACCTCTAACCTCTGGATAGTTTGCATAAGAGAATCTTGATTTTTCATATTCTCTCCATGTCTCTTTCAAAGTCAGTCATTCTCCTTTCTAATTGAGGATTCTGGAAGGAGGATTGTGGAGCTTGGTTGGGAAAGTTCTGTTGATAATTCGGAAAGTTTGGTGGATGGTTGGGATAATTATTATGGAAATTGGAGAAATTGTGTTGATGATTAGAAGAATTATTACCATGATGGAAGTGGCTATAATGATTTGATCGTGAATGGTCAGAATTATTTTGGCCCCATGAGAAATTAGGGTGATTTCTCCAGCCGGGATTGTACGTTGGTGCGTAAGGATTGTTGTTCGGCCTTGAAAAGGCCGCATTCATCGGTTCATGGTAAGGTTGCTGAGCCTGAAACACAGGGCACTCCTCGAATACATGATTCATGGCTTGACAGTAAGTGCAGCCCGGGGTTGGAAATTAGTTCGGGCTGACTTGATTGACTGGACTGGTTCTTTCGTTTCTAGAGCTTCCAGTCTTCTAATCAGGTTAGCTAACTTAGCCTCATTAGCGATGGACGATTTGATAGAATGGAGACCTCCTTTTGAAGAGATGGAGTTAGGATTCCTAGAGGTCTCACTAGCAGATTCCCATTGGATGGTCTTCTCAGCTAGATTTTCATATAAATCCCATCCTTCATCTTCATCTTTCTGCAAGAAACCCCCTTGGCACATACTTTCTAAGAGGGTTTTGGTGGAATAGTCTAAACTGTCATAAAGAATTTGGCATTGTCGCCATTTCTATATTCCATGATGTGGACATTGGACAAGGAGGTCTTTAAAGCGTTCAAAATACCTCCAGAACGGTTCACTAGGTTCTTACTTGAATTGCATGATCGTCTTCCTAATGAGAGTGGTTTTATGGATTGGATAGAATTTCTTCAAGAAGACCTTGATGAAACCATCCCAGGATGTGATAGAACCGGCCGCTAAGCTGTAGAGCCATTTCTTTGCTAGGTCCTTAAGTACGAAGGGATAAATCTCAACCTAATAGCATCGTCTACAAGGTGTGGGATTTTCATCATTAGACATACTTCCTCAAATTCTCTTATGAAGAAGTAGGCATTTTCGGACTCTAGGCCATGAAACTTGGGGAGTGTGTTGATGAATTGAGGCTTGAGCTCAAAATTGTATTCACCAACCGATGGAAGTAGAATGCATGATGGAAGTGAGGTCCTAATCGGGTAGAACCTATCCTGCAGTGATGTTGATTGAGCCATTACCGGATCTGGTCTTGGTTCAAACTTGGGTGGTGATGTGTTTCTAGTCAACATAGATGAATTAGGGTCTCTCGACCACACTTGCATACACAAACACAATCACAAACACAAACAAGTTCAACGAACAGTCAACAATAGAAATCAACCAAGCCTAGTCTAAGGTAACCTCGACCTAGACAACTCCTAACTGGTTGATTGTCCACAAGAGGTAGAATGTAGACTTTGACCACAAGCTAATCAGCCAGGTCAGGGCAAGATTGGTGGGAGGTTTTCCGTCAAAGACGGCCCTCAATCCCCTTCCTAGACACTGATTTGGCAGGAGTCAATTTCCAACACCTTCCCTCTTTAGGATAATCTCCTAGTGAGTTCGAGATGTCCCTAAGGCCAATGTCTATCAGATTTTACTTAGGCTTAGGTTTGTGAGTGCTTGGAGTCTGATTTTTGGGCCAAGGAAGGGTGATTAAATCCCCACCTTATCTTGTTATTGGGTGTTGCCCTTAAAATCAATTTGTGCAAGTGTACAAGATAAAATAAGATTTACTCAAAGTGATATAAATCAACCAAGAAATGAGTCCTATTCTGAATACAATGCGTACGTACCTTGCTCCTACACTCTTCAACAGTAAAATAAATGAATTGAAAAGACTCGTGCCTAAAATGCAAACGTCTAATCAATCTTTTAACTTTTCAACAAATGTTTTACTGTTGACTTAAAACAGGGATGTCGGATAGCAGAAATAGCACAAATATGACATATAAAAACTGAATTTTTTGCGAGCAATATGTCCTACAAAAAAGAGTTTTTAGTAGTCCAATGAATTTTTCAGATTTTGCAAAGCAATTTCTTGAAACTCTATTTCTTACTTTCGAGAGTAGGGGCACAGAACTTGCAAGTCTTCTCTTGCAAAGCTTGAATGCTAGATCTTGATCTTCAAGTCCTTGAAACAACATACAAAACTTGTTAAAAACAACTACACCGTTCCCTCCCCGGCAACGGCGCCAAAAATTGATTGCTAAAAGAAAGAACAATCAAAGAGTTTAAGGGTTTACCGTGTAGCTGGTGGCTAACGGGTCGTGTCCACGAGGAGGAATGCGATGGAAGCGTTTCGGTGAATTGCTTAAAAACAAAGAATTGTGTTTGTTTTGTTTTTATGGAAAAGAGAATGGAAAGAAAGAGATGATTAAAAGAGAAATTGCAACTTTTAGAAAAGGTTTTCGAGAAGGTGATTTAGAAAGGCTGAGAATTGTTTTGTTGTTTTTAATAATGAAGAAAATCTGGGCTCACTATCTCACTACTCAATTGTTCATTCTCTATTAAAATATCTAGTGCCTCAAAGTGATCATTTGCAAAACTTAAAGTTAATTTTTAGAAAGCTTTAAGTAAAGCATATAAGATGATTAGAAGAGTTGAGTCTTTTCTTCAAGAAATCGTTTGAATTGAATGTTAAAACATCAAGCGCGAAGAAGCAAGAATGAAGTAAAAACAATTCAAGAGTGTTCATGAAAGAAGTGAGAATTCAACAATCCAAACCCATCCTCATGTGCCTTCAAGAATACTTTCAAAAAGAAAGGCTTTTAAGTGAGGCATATTTACCACTACATTTACTATCATGTTCCCTATTTATTCTTTTAATTATGCACTATTACTAAAGTTTTGTTATTTAAATGTGTGCAGGCCTTGAGTATTTATTTAAATAAAAGAATAAAGCCTAAATGAAGAGCAGAAGCCCAAGAAAGCCCATGTGCAAGCCCATGTGCAAAAGTTTAGTAATTTAGAAGTTTCATATTATCTAACCTAATCTAAACTTAGATTTTTAAATTCTTTATTTAAAATCTAAGTGAGGAAAAGGGAGGATAAGAAAGAACTCTTAATTGCTAAAAGAAGAGAAAAAGGATAGACTTCTACTCAACTCTAATTGCTTGCAGGACAAGGCTAGAGATAAAAGGAGAGGAGTGCAAAGATAAAATTCGTTTTAAAAATATTTGGATTTAGGGTAACTTGCTTTCCAAGTTATCCCGAATTTTTAAAATAAAGAGTCGGTATGTCAAATCCAGAAGGAGATACCCAGAAGGACGGACCAGAGGAGGCCACGCCCGAAAGCGCATGGCTAGGAGACAAGCTACAGCCGCGGAAACGCGGCCGTAGCCGCGTTTCCGCGGCCCTATGGATAAGGCTGGGTACCAGTTTTCGCAGGAGAGTTATACCGGTACTCTACTTCTTCCATCTCCTATAAATACCCCTGCAGAGCAACAGAGAGGGCATATCCAGAGACGGGAACTTAGGGTTTTCTTTACAATTTCTCTTTTCAAATTTCTTGTAATTTTCAATTCGCTTTTAGCATATTTTGGAGGAGGAGAGGAGCATTGTATTTGGAAGTGACATTCAAATAAAGGTTACCTTTTCTTCTTTGCCATTTAAATTTTGTCATTTACTTTTGTTTTATGCTGTGATCTTTTTATTTGTCTTCTTCTTCTCTCTTTTGCACATTAAACAAAAAAATATATATATATATAAAAATTGAAAATATAAAAAAAAAAGATGAAGAACTAATTTTAAATTGTGGTTTGCTAATCTCTTAAACAACCCTAGTCTAGTTTAGAAAGTGGATGGATTGTTAATCACATTTAGAAACCCTAGGTTTAAAATAATTTTCTTGAAGATTAATTGATAGTTAGTATTTCTAATCTAGGTTATACTTCTAAACTATTCTTCATAAATTCATGCTTAAGGACTTTGACAGCATAACTTTAAGTTAGGACTTTTCTTATGCTGTACTTAGAAGTTAGGATGAACACTTGTTGAATTTTTATTAGTGCACATTAGTTAGATTCTAATATCATTTATCTTGCTTGAATTTCTATTAATAACCTAGGATAGATTTTACTTGTTTCAAAATGATATTCACTTTTCAAGACTTGCACTATGGGTTGTGGTAGAAGATTAGTAAGCTGCATATTCTCCAATCAAATTATTCAAATCTAATCACTCTCTTTTATTTTGTCTAAGTAATATAGAGAAATCGTCCGAAAAGATTGCATCGCATCCTTCCCTGTGGATCGACCCGCTTTGGCCATTGCTACAGCGGATAGAATTGAGACTGAGAACTTTAACTTTAACTTTTTCTTTGCAATCTCAGGTTTGGATGATTTCTCCAACCGGGACTGTAGGTGGGCGAATATGGATTGTTGGCGGGCCTTGTGAAGGCCGCACTCATATGTTCAGGCAAGGTTTGATGCGCGATAAAGACGGGACATTCCTCGAACACATGGTTCATGTCTTGACAATAAGTACAGCCCACCGAAGGTGTTGGGCTGACTTGGTTCACAGAGACTGTTTCTTTAGTTTCAAGAGTTTCTAGTCTTCGCATAACAGCAGCTAACTTAGCATCGGTGGCTATGTTGACCTCAATGGAATGGATACCTCCTTTAGAAGAAGTAGGGTCATTAGTTCTAAATTTTTCCGGAGTTGGTTCCCATTGGATGGTATTATCAGCTAATTCTTCATATAATAACCATCCTTCATGTTCGTTCTTTTTCAAAAATCCTCCTTGGCACATGGATTCTAATAGCGTTTTAGTTTGATATTCTAATCCATCATAAAGAACTTGTCAAAGTCGCCATTTCTCTATCCCATGGTGAGGGCATTGGGTAAGGAGGTCCTTAAAACGTTCGAAGTATTTCCAAAAAGGTTCATTGGCTGTTTGCTTAAACTGTAAGATGCTCTTCCTAATTAGTGCAGTCTTGTGGACGGGATAAAACTTCTTTAAGAAGGCTTTGACGAAATTATCCCATGAAGATATTGAACCGGCCTCTAGACTGTAGAGCCATTTCTTTGCTAAGTCTTTCAAAGCGAATGGGACAAAACGTAATTTGATGGCATCTTCTCCTAGGCTGGGTATCTTCATCATGAGACATACTTCTTCAAACTCTCTTATGAAAAAGTATGCATCCTCGGATTCAAGTCCATGAAATTTAGGAAGAGTGTTGATGTATTGTGGCTTGAGCTCAAATTGGTCAACACCTTCATCGGATAACTGAATG